>VYXF01012300.1:46484-64469 GCA_013397295.1 Polioptila caerulea | reverse complement strand
AAATTGAGACAAAACAATTGGGTTTTAAACTTTTTTTTTTTCCTTCCAAAATAGCAAGATTTTTTAAAAAATCAATATTAGTACCTTGGTATAGGCTGACAGAAATGATACCAAGAATCAGGTTTCAGGGCTTTTATTAAGAGGGAAAAATATGAGCATAATGCCCTGGGTATGGCTTTGAGCAGAGGGATGACTCAGATAATTGATCTGTCTTTCACCAAATACAAGGGCAAAGAAGTGGCTCATTTTTTTTACTCATTTGGTAGTGTGCAATAATGGAAGCCCTGATGGCTTAGCTGAGATGTGTGAATTAATGCTCTGAGGACAGTGGAAGGTGGTCCAGGCACTTTGGCACACCTGGTTCTCACAGAATAAAACATCCTCCAAGTGAGTAAATCAGGTCAAATTTCTATCTATATTAAATATTACAGAAATTAACTGCTAGGTTCTTTCAGATCAATTAATTATCATTAACTAACTTCATTTTTTTCACTTGAAGTACATATTAGATTGAACAAAGACTGTGTAGGAATATATATATCCAGCAGTTACTTATGATGTAGATGGCTGAAGTGAATTCAGTCTTGTTTTCTGTACCATGGATATCCTGCTGTGCAATACAAGAAGTGAAGATGAGAAAATGGAAATATATATATTTAAGACTGGTGTCCCAAAAAGTAATGTTTTCAATGTAATGTAAATTACCTGAATAAAAGTGATGATTAAATAAAAATAATGTTTAAGTTAAACTCATGATTTCTCTCAGTGGGCCAACCTCAAGCACAATAAGATGTCCAAAGCTTTTGTTGAATATAAATAGACTTCCACTGAGGACAGTAGATTTTATATAAAGCTGAAACTAAGGGACTGGAGTTTTTCAGAGGTTTAGTGAGTTGGATGTTTTTCCAAGGTTCCTCCTGAAATGGAAGGCTAAAATTTAGGCCAGTAAATAACCTTTTCAGAATATTCACTACCATAATTATTTTATACATTTTAGCATAACAATAAATAAAACTGTATTTTCATAAAAAGAACTCTCACTTAGCTTTCACTTGAAAGAAACAAAGTAATTTCATATAATGAAAAAGCACTCTGACCTCCCATTAGTTTACCTGGAAGCTTTACCCTGAAGATTGTAGTAATAAGCCAATCAAAAAGGATATCTTTCGCAGTCTTTTTACCAAGACAGTGTTTCTGCTGAGAAGTTATCAAAGAGTCATGTATTTTAAAATAAAGCCATCTGTATATTTAAACCTGTTTTATCTTTCTCTTCCTCAGTTCACAGATATGCTGTCCTCAGCTTAAAGAAACTTCAAATATGCTGTTTTGAATACACTGAGTTACTTGTGCCAAGAGTTTTTGATTCTGAAAAGAGATCTGCTGCACTTAAATATGTTTGACATTTCTGCTGTCAATTTGAACTACATAGAGATTGCATAATGGGATTACATATAGGTTTCAACACAAAATGGGCATTCAGCCTGTCTAGTATGACTTGTGACAGCACACCTGGAAACTAGGCGGGGAATTTCAGCAGAAAGAGGGCTAAGAAGCTTCAACAATTCAGTCACTGGAGTCCACTCAGATTGTGACTAGCACACTTCCGAGTTGCTGCAGAAGAAAACAAGGGACTATAGAAACACACCATTTTCCACACAATGTTATTCTTGCATGATGCTTGGATAGTATCTACATTTGAAGTGACTCCAGTTTGCCAAGACAAATGTTGTTGTCTTCAACAGTTCATTATTTCTCTACATCCTCATGTCAGACTACAAAACCACGTGTCAGACACTCTGGTGATTTGACAAAAATAATGTCAAGGGATGCAGAACGGTAAGAGACCATTAGTTATAAACAATGGGTAATGAATAACAGAAAATTAATTGAACATGTACCTGAAGTTTGCCCACTTTTATTTAAACTCAGCATTGTTCATTGTACAAGCACAATCTGTGGTAGTTTCCTTGCATTTTTTCTCCGTTATATTTTGTTACTTCATATTCAATATAGTAAAACACTGTAATTAAATTGAACCAACATGCTTTAAAATCTGGGCCATAATTTAATCTACCATGGTATTCAAGATAAAGGAAACTAGAGTAATATATATTTTTTTTGTAAGGAAATAACCTGGATGTTATCTGACTCATTTGAATTTAAAAAAAAAAAAAAAAATTAAAAAAAAAAGGAAAACCTNATATAGCTCCAAAGGCTGCACTTAACTCTGATAATGCAAGAAATTACATGGTGGTGCTTATTTTTTTTTTTTTTTTGCTCAAATACATTTAAAATTTATGTTTGTTTAACTGTCTGCATAGACTGGTCCTTCAGAATTTAGCAACCTATATATGAATACCTTTGTATGACTCACAGACACTTGTTCTATACTAAGCAATAATCCCCTCATCTCTGATGTGTTACAATTCAGCAGCTGGAGTCAGTTTCAAAGATTAACAATATTTATTGGACTGGGAAATCCACAAAACACTTGAATATGAGTTCAATTCCCCAACCCCATTCCCTAACAAATAAATTTTAAATTCCATTTGAAACATAAATTAGATAATATCTACAGGACAAAATCAAGTCCTCTACTAAGTAAAAAAAAAAATATGACTGCATTATATTCATCATAGCATAACCTTCAGATCATTATGAAAACAGAAGTCCTGACCTCTGTGAGAAGGATTGGTCTGTTGACATTTTCAGCTAGTTCAGCTGATTCAGCTGTTGGATTAGCACCTAATTTTCTAGGGTTTATTCTGAACCATATTTTTTAAAAGGCCGAAATTACCTACCATGCAGTCACAGACTAAAATTATTTTCTAGGTATTTAATGTTGTTGGAAACAATATTTTTGCTATAGTTGTTTGTTTGATTTTGGATTGGTGAAAGAAAGGAATGAATTTTATTTTATCAGTCCTGGAAACATATGTAGGTAATCAGAAATTTATTTTTGAAAGAATTTTTGCATTTGGAATTTATTTTAATTTAATCTCTGAACACAACTTAATCTCTGACTATCATAAAAAGATTTATTCATGCAACAAGAAATTGAAATATAATATAAGGGTATAGATTTTTTTTTTTTTCTGAAAAAGCAGTGGCAATAGAAGGAAATTAGTTTTGTGTTTTGTACCAGTAATGAATATACATTTTCTGAAATTCAGAAAGAACACACAATATCATGATACAAGGCTTTTAGGAAATAGTTAATGGAGAATGTTTCTAAGAAATTATTAGATTCACCAAAAGGGTAGGACACACTCAAAGTTAGTTCCTTCAACTACCTTGCAGGTGAATCAGAAAAATCAAAGAGTATATGAGTTCTTGAGATAAAACTCAAAGATATTTGGGTGTTGATTGTATGTTTCTTAGCCTAAAGCCAGCTTTCAATACTGTAAGGTTTTCACAGTGTCCTGGACCAAATACCAATCATACAGCAGGAAATGTTCACAGAAATGATGGTAAACTGCCCGAAGGGTCAGGCACAAAGACTTGTACTAACTGAGGAAATGTTTGGCTGGTAGTCAGTTTCCAGTGCGGCTCCTCAGGGAGCAGTTTTTGGCCCAACTCTTCCATGTTTTTATCAATGACCTGGACAGAGAAGCTGAGTGCACACTCAGTTTGTTGATGCTACTAAACCATGGGGACCCATAGATTTCCTTGGAGATAAAGAGACCTTACAGAGAGATATGATAACTTTGAATGCTGGGAAGCCTGTGATTTTTCAATTCACTCCTTTTTATAGTTGCCCAGGTGCAATACTCAGAAAAAACACAGTAATGGTGAAAACAATGGAAAATATTCAAAGAAGAGTTTCTCATGCTTATAGAGACTAATTTTCAAGATACATACATCTGAAAGTTCATTCCTACGTTGCAGAAAATACAAGATTTCTTTCACAGTTACCTGTAAGGAGAAAGTTGAGATTACAGGTTGTATGAATTTAACTCATGCATATAGAGACTAATATTATTTAATTTTTTGCATCAAAGTTTAATAAATATATAAGCACACAATTAGTTTTCTTATAGGAAAAGAAAAATTAAGAAAAGTAGTGATTCTTGTTAATTAACTTCTTTTGATCTTCCTTTCTTTACTTTTTATATGGTTTGGAATATTGCATGCTACAGGGTTTTTCAGTATTCTACGTTTGATTGCATTTTTCTTCTCAAATCAGAGGCAGATTTTCAGAAGCAGGGAGATGATGTCTTTTAAAGGATGGCTATCATCAGTTCTACTATTTTGGAGATGGACATTTTGCTTTTCTGACACTTATCCCATCTCACAGACATCTCTCTGCAGAGAGAATGTTTTTGAACCTCTTCTGGTTCTGCTGCCCATATTCAGAACCTACTTTTTTGTCTTCATTGTTAGATAGGGTTGAGGTAGCTAGATCCAGGACCTGAGCACCTCCATCTACCTCTAAATTCACAACATGTCTATATCTCCAAAACTCTCAGCTGCTAAAATCAGGATCATTTTTCAGGAGTGCATATCTTGCAGGTTTTAACAGATTAAACCTAGAGATAAAAATGAATGGTTGTAAAGTTCTCAGAGTATAAATTATTATTATCACAGAAGAGTGTTAATTATAATTTGTACTAGCGAAATTGCCTGACTGCCCCGAAAATGGGTATTCCCAAAATAGGTATTTTTCATTAGTACAGCTGATGGAGGTTTTTAAGAGACAAGTGGATGTTTCACTCAGGCCCGTAGTAGTGGACTTGGCAGTGCCAGATTAATGACCATGCTCGATGATCTTAAAGGTCTTTTCCAACATAAATGATTCTATATTTCTATGAAAAAGTGTATAAACTTCATGAAATGTGCGTTGAAAAGGGCAGATTCTAATTTCTTCTCTGCCTCATACATTCAGGAGCTAGCCTTGCTCTTAAGCCAAATACACCCCTTAAAATTTGCTGTAAATAAAAAATTTTCTACATCTTCACACAAATTTTTACTTGATCATCTCTTTCTTATCTGTGAACATATATAATTTTGAAGGCCATAAAAAGAGAACCAATAAAATGAGATTTACTCTCTTTCTTTTAAATTTACTTACTATATAGTAGTTATATTTACTATATAACCTCAACACACAGGAGTCAGTGCTTGTGTCTTTTGTAGATGTATTGTACTTCAGAAAAATATATCAGCTGGCAAAATACAGAGAAATCTTCTTATGGATACTTACACGAAGGATGGAGGATTTTTCCTGTGTCTGGTCTAAAACAGGAAGCACTGGAATATGAATTAACTCTAATAGTTTCTACACATTTGAAGTATGTTTGAAATTTAAGGTTGGTAAATTGCAATTATTTCAGATAAATATCAGCTAGGTAATCTGACTGACTCCAAGAAACTGTCCAAATATAGTTGTGGTTGAAGCAGCTCATTGTGTCTGCAGTTTATTCAAGCAGATTAATTTTTGTTGCTCAAAGAGTCTGTCATACCCCAGGGATGTGCTGGAATGGTTTCATTGTTATCAGAGGCTCTATGCACATGAAGGATTTGTTAAACTCATTCTGATCAGTTCATTAAAAGCTTGAATGCCATTTGAGAGCCTTCTATACTGATTGGATTTCACTCAAAAGTTCTAATTCACGGTAATAAATATAGAGCAAAAGTTGCTATGGGGAAGGAGGACAAATAATATCAATTTTCCTGCAATTTATCTTCTTTGAATAACACTGTCTCTCCTATGATGTGACCCAGCAATTCAAGAGCACTTACAAAAAGCCTTTATTATAGTTTTCCATTTTTCTCTCAGGTATATCTTCTATATGTATTTGTGTGAAAGAAATATTCACAGAGGATATTCTATCTCAGGATTTAGAAGGTGCTCAATAAAAAAATTTAAAGCCAGGCTTTCTTTCCTTATTTATACATCTGATTTTCAATGTTTTGTTTTAGGATTAGCTTTCTTAGTAACAGTGAATTAACACCACTAAGTTCTATTTTATTTCAAGTGGCTTTATCCCGTTGAAGTTCTGTGTGATAAAGAATGGGCTGTAACTTTATCAGTATCTTGTATCTAAGGAGTTATGCAATTCCCTGTGAAATGTATAAAGTCATAATGTTAGCATTTTTGATTATATATTCTGTTCTATATTGGCAATGTTGAGAAGCAAATAAGGTTGCTATAAAATTAAATTAATCACAGGGGAAAAAAACGTGTTAACCAGAAAAGGCAAGCATCTATAACCAGTCATTACACCTTAAAATCATTGACTAAAATACAAAAGTAACATTAAAGGTTCCATTCCAAATTTTTATGCAAGTCAATTGAGTCTTTCACCTGTTTATAGAAGAATATAAATGTGTTGGTTTTCTAGGGTCAGACAGAAGTCCCCTTAGCTAAATATTTTTAGGGTTCAAGACCTAGGAAAGATGGTGAAAACAAGAGAAGTTCACTATAATATTCCTTCAATATTTTCCAAGTCCCACAAGGACACACTAAAATAGAAAAAAGGTGTCTGTGCATACATTTATGATTCACACGCATAATGGAGAAAATTACTGTCCATGGTTTCTATAATATTCGGGTAACGGGTAATGATACATGATACAGTGAGGCTTGCGAGCGCTCATTTAGCTGGTGCTAGCAGCAGTTAAGTTCATGGATCTTCTCTCACAAGTGTTTCAGAGCATCGAAGAGGTTTACTGTCTGTCACAGTCAGCTTGAACTTTACAAGTTTACATAACAATCTCATTTGAAAATTGAGATTTTATTTATTTATGAATACAGTGGGTTAAAAAAATACAACAGAGGACCAATCTCCTTTGTGCAGACTAGTTTACTATGAAGTCTCGAGGGCAATTTGATTTTTCTCATCTGCTTTGCTTCTGAGTGTCCTGCTGTATGCGCAAACAACATCCTGAGAGTTAGTTCCTTTTGGTGACATGATTTTGTTATTCCTACTTTTATGTTTTTGTGGTATGACACTTTCATGTGTATTTAAACTGAAAAAGCCATGGTTTGGTATTATGATTTTACTTACAGTGGTCAGACAGAGAATATTTTATTTCACAGAAACTACTTTAATGTTATCAAGCACAATGGGTTCCAAACAGGAAGAGAGAATCTTGTATTTTTCTGTATGACCAGAAGAAGCAATGTCTTCTTAGAGAGGGAAAGATGGGTGCCAAATGTTTCTCTTCTTGTGACTTTGGCCTTCAGAGTATAAATTGGTGCTCTGCTGTTCCTGCTAGAGTCTGAAACAAAGTATTGCCCTGTCAAAACAGAGAGAAAGTTCAACTGTCTATCTTGATGTAACATGGACTTTGAAGCCCTGTTTTGACCAAGGACTAATCAGGCTCTTGGAACTTTGCCGGAGAGGTACGTGTATCGTGAGACCATGAGACCTTGAGACTGCGTCCTCCCTGGGGAGTTCATTCACCCATTTCCCTCCTCTGATGTTGATTGGGAGCTGCAGCAGAATTAGTGCCTTTTGCACTCCATCCAGCAGCTCTCACTCCAGCAAAGACCCCATGGAGGTAAAGCATGTGGCAGCTTGTGGATGCCTGCTGGCTCAAGGTCTGCTACAGCAGGAGAATCCCAGAGACCTTTCCCTTTTCTGTTTTTAGACTGTATATATCCTCAGGAGGACAGCCTGCCAGCCCACACTCACTCAAGAAAAGACAGCTGTCTTAAATAACCCTGACACATTGGTTTATTCAGAGAGGTTTCTGTTAGGATTTTCCATGTACAGACTAAGTATGCTGCACAGTCAATCTTTTTGTTGGTTTGCTCCACTTCTGCCAACAACCCTCGCTAATAAAAAGGGACACATACAGAAAATATAAAATACAGAATGCAGCAAACTTATGGTGAGCTTAGAATTATGTGTGGGCATTCAGCCAGATTTAGAGAACAATATTCACTTTGTAATACATACTTAACACATCCAAAGTTCACTATTATGATGGTAATGAGTGCTTTCAAAGCACCCCATTGTCACATACAGTAGGACATGAAACAGCTTTCTGTCCTGGAAACAGATGACAGACAAGCCCCAGATATACAATAATTCTTTCTTATCTTGCTCTAACTCCTTGCAGGTTTTTCTTGAAGCTTCATAGAGCTCAAAGGTATCATAATTTTTAATGTAGTTTTGAATAATATTTCCTTCCTGCCTTCCTTCCTGCCTTCCTTCCTGCCTTCCTCCCTGCCTTCCTTCCTGCCTTCCTGCCTGCCTTCCTGCCTTGCCTTCCTTCTTGCCTTCCTTCTACGCCTTCCTTCTGTGCCTTCCTTCCTTCCTCCCTCCCTGCCTGCTGCACCTTCCTTCCTTCCTTCCTTCTTTCCTTCCTTCCTTCCTGCCTTGCCTTCCTTCTGCAACTTCTGCACCTTCCACGCCTTCCACACCTTCTACACCTTCCTTNTCCTTCCTCATCTTCATTCCTTCTGCACCTTCCTTACTCCCTCGCTTCCTCCCTCCCTCCCTTGCTCCCTCCCCTTCTTCCTCTTCCTCTCTTCCCCTTTCTTTTACTTTAACATTTTTTGGAAAATTAAGTTGCTTCTTATGGCTGCATGGAATATTGAATTCTTCACAGCAATCTATACTACAAATCACAATTTTGTTTAGAATCCAAAGTTTTTCTGATCTAATCACTAAGAGACTTTCAAATTAAGGAGAATTCTTGAATGATTACTTAAGATATCCAAGAGAAAATTTGCAACAATAAGACTGTTTATGTGCAGATAGTGGCTAAAGATATAAAACCTTACATCCATTCCTGAAAAATATTCTGCACGTATGAGTAATAGAAGTTGTCTTGCAAAGCCATGTTTTGGAAAAACACATTTTATTATAGAGAAGACTATAAATCTCACTAACACAAAAAACAGGTTTGGAGGCTATTTTGGGGCAGGCAGTGAGCAGGGAAAGGCTCAGAATAAACACAGACACCAATCATCTAAAAAGACTTGTGCACATTCATCTCTATTCAGTTGTTGCTTCAGAAGGAAAGAAAGAAAATGTTGGAAGGATTTCTTCAAGTACTATTTTACTGCTCTGACTTAAATAGCATATCCTGGTGGTTATTAAAATCAAGAATGATGATGACATGGGTAAAGGTGATGAGAACAAATGAGTTTCAACTTATATCATATTTTAATATTGCCACATATTAGGATGAACTAGACAGTGACAATGCTGTATGATTGTTCCCACTCTATTCTAATTTTGTTCCTGCTCTTATCAAGATGAATCATCAACCATTTCCAAATGAAGTATAGGGACATCTATGTCTAGCCCACCATTTGTAGTGATTATGTGTGATTAACTTATATGTCCAATATATATTAGGACTCATATCAACCCAAGAGTATTATTCACTTTTTCAAGTAGCCCATTGATCAGTTCTTTCTCACAAAAAAAAAAAAAAAAAAAAAAAAAAAAAACCAAAAACCAAAAACAAAACCAACAAAACAAAAAACCGCAAAACAAACCCAAAACTGACTTATGACATGCTCCTGCCAAACCAGGTACCTGTTCTTTTTATCCTATCACTCATGAGAACACTGTTGGAGATCAATTGTTTTCAGAACTGCTTTTATGTCAAATCAGCATCACCACCCTAGTTAGGTTTGCAGTGGTTAAAGTGTCCTGATGAGTACTTTGTTTCTTGGATATATCCCCTGATATGAGTGACGTGAGGACTGAATTCATGGTTTTATCACTAGTTTGTGAACGCAGCAGGAAGTCTTTGCAGCAACCCTGCAAGCACACATTGATTCTAAATATCTGTCTGAATATTCTTAAAGAACAAAAACCCTCTGTTTAGAGGAAACATTGTTTTGAGCAGGCTTAGCAAAATTATTACACACATTATTTGGCAACTGAGTGCTAAAAATTAATTTCCAAAATTTTGTAGAGCAGGGCAGAAATCAAGATTATTTTTACTTAGTTTCACTTCTTTTCTGTTGTGTGTTATGTTATGTGAGTTAGAAGCAAATTTCCTGAAATATAGGAAAACTACATAAACATAATTTCCCATAGCCGAGACTGGAAAAATATGCCTGGTTTGAGCCTATAATATATCCATCCTCATGTTCGGGATTTGAGATACTGTGAAAAAGATTCTCATAAATGAAAAATTATCCTTTCTGGTTGCATGATAATTGCAAAAAAATAGGAATTTTTAAAATTCAAGTATATATTTGTCCTTAAGGTAGAAGAGGAGGCAGTTTTCCTCATAAGGTGCTAAATTCAATTTTAATCTCAATTTTAAAATGACTGTGAAAATTACATTTTTCTATGGGGTAGGAGCTGGTGTGCCCTCACGTGTTATCAGTTCTTGATGGACTACTGAACATGAGAAACACTACAGTTCCATAATCTGACCAAATAGATTCAAATCAGAGACAGCCTGTTCATATACATACTAGCAGGAGAAAGGAGAGACACATTCCTACAAGAAAACTCTTTTCTCTCTTTTGGACATGCCAGAGATTGTAGCAGGAAGGAGTCTTATATTTTCTTCTCCTACTTAAATTTCCTAGAAAGTCAAATCTAATCTGTACATATAATATAATTATAGTTACAGAAAATGTTATTGATTTAAAATCCTTTGTTGATTTACAAATTTACAAATCTGCTTTGTCCATCACTCCCCTTATCCAGGAAAGAAATAATTCACATCGTAGCTAGTTTAAAGCTGTGCACACACTTACTGGGCATTCAAAACTGCCTTGCAATTAGCTGAGCATTTGCATCTACTGATTGGCTTTTGTAGGGTTTCATTTGCATTTCTCTTACTGAGGGAGCTATCTTGAATCACTTTCAAGTTCAGAACCTGTTCTTTTAGGAAACTTAGTCAATTCAAAAGTTTCTTCAAAAGAACAGTAGAGAAAAGGGAGAATTGACAATGTACAATTCCAAGCAATATAGTGTAATTAACCTAGTAATTTCAATAAATTTGCTTGTTTACTAACATGAACCAAAGCCAATATAATTCCTTTTTATGTTCTCAATGTATTTATCTATAGGTGAAATAAACTTTCCTGATGGTTGCACCTGCCGAGGCATTAATGAATTCTTTTTCTGAACATGTAATCTTAAATCTTGATGTGGTATGGACTTACTGGCACATAACACGAGCCACTACTATGTTAAAGCTGGGTGGAGAAGCAGTTTACTACATGGAAGACTGTAATGTGCCCGGAAAAACAGCTTGCTTATGCTGATGATCCTGATGCTGCCAGTGAGCACTGAAAAGCTGTTGCTGTTGCCAGAGTGTGAAGTCGAGCAGTGTCGCTCAGTCTGTGCCAAAAAATCCTACTCCTCTTCCTGCAAGATGGAACATAAGATCAAGTCACTGAACATTAGCTGTGACTCCTTAAGATTGAAATCCGTAAGTGGCACAGAAGAAATGGAAGGAAAGAGCAGAGCCACATTTTTTACTAAAAGTAATTTAATCCATTTTAAGAAAGAAAATGTGCCAGTCAGATCTCACAATGTTATGTGTACTAACATACAGAGACTTTTTTCACTTCATTCCCTCTGCTAAAGTAGAAATACATGATGATGAAAAAAAATGTTTAAAGAGAAACTACATTTGTGACTGGCATGATGGAGACACTTCTAATGGAAGTAAGCAATGCTTCTGGTAAAAATCAGTGTGTACATGGGTTATCTGGTGTGTATTATTTGGGGTTTTGACCACGTTCAGTTCAACATCTGATGAGATGTTGTTCTCAGAGAGGAATAAGATTTCTAGCACAGGAGGTAGAGGGGCTCATTAATGGATCTTTAAAGTAATTTGGAAAGGAAAAGGAGAAAATACCAGGGCAGCCAATGATGTGTGGTGGGATAGGGTGACAAAACTTAAGGAAACAAGCCCTAACGGGATCACTCAATCTGCTTCATGATGTCTTGCCTAAAAAGCACCATACCTGAAGTGTTTTCACACTAATGTACAGAGCATGAGGAATAAAAGGAGAGGAAGCTTTGTCCCAGTTGCAGAGATTTGACATCATTGGCAAAAGTGAAACCTTTTAGTTTGAGTCCTGTGTCTGGAGTGCCCTGATGGATGGTTCCAGGCTCTGCAGGAGGGATAGGAAGGACAGAAGAGGCAGAGGGGTGGCGCTGTATGTAACAGAAAGGATAGAATGTATGGAGCTCTTGGTTGGCAATGGCACAACTGAGACCCTCTGTGTAAGAATCAAAGAGGAAAAAAATGAGGTGGATATCACTGTGAGAATCTACTGCAGACTTCTTGTGCTGTTTTGAAGGTAAACCAGCAGGAGGAATTAACTCCATGCAAATACCTGGCTAGAGATTTCAAGTTGGAGCCACAATTTAATAGGAAAATTACAATAAAGGCAATAGTACAAAAACACTAGCTTAAACAGGCAATTTTAGTATATACCTGACATCCTGTTGGTCAAGGTGATGATAGCAGTCTGACTGAATGTGGGTTGCAGTCCTGTTGGGGTGATGAATGTTGTCTTGTCAAAGTGGTGGTCCTGTGGAAAGATCTGGTCCTTCTCTGGAGGCCCAGTGGTAGTTATCAAGCTCTTGTCCTCTCGGAATCCAGGGGTCATATTGTGGAGTCCCAAGCCCCAGATGATATACAGGCAGGAATGTTCGGTACCTCACCCAGGGCGGGGAATTTGACAATGAGAGTACGTAATTCTATGAGTCATTCCAGGGAGTCCTTGATAGCCAATTAACAAGGATGAACCCCCAGTCCCCCGACCCCCTCTTTAGGCTGGGTGTGTATTGGACAGCTGTTGGAAATGACCCACTACTAACAACTTATCAGAAGGTGATGTAGGTGGGGGTACAATACATACTTTGGTTACACCTTATATTGTGAACCAACACACATCCTCACTGTGGTGATGACACTGATGGGTTATACTTTGAGGAACTAAAGGATGCTCTCAAGTCAACCGTCCTTGTCCTTATGGACAAGGGCAACTTGCCCAAAATCAACTGGGACCATCAAACATGGTACAACCCGTGCCAGAAGACTCTTAAAAACCTAGATGACAACTTTATAGAACAAGTTCTAAGGGAGTCAGCTCAGGAAGATGCCGTACCTGATTTGCTGTTTGTCAACAGAGTGGATCTCATGAGCAAAATGGAGACTGGTGGCCATCTTGGACACAGCAATCATGAAGAGACTTAAAATTTCAACAAGATGAAAAGTTTTAGCAAAACCTCAGCTTCAAACATGAGCAGACTCCAGGCTCCTCAGGGAACTAGTAATTAAAGTCCCCTGTGAAAATATTTTTGCAGGTGCTGGGCTCCATCAGTGCTGGTTAGTTTTTAAACATCACCTCCTAAAGGAGCAGGAGGGAGGAGAGGTCCTACAGAGAGACCTCAAAAAATTAGAGAGATGGGTAATCACCAACCATATGGAGTTTAACAAGGTCAAGTGCTGGTTTCTGCACCTGGGACTGGGCAACCCTGAATAGGTGCATAGATTGGGGAATGAGCTTCTGGAAAGCTGGGCCATAGAAAGGGACGAAGGGGCTCTGGCTGATGGCAAGTTAAACATGAGCCCCAGCAGTGCCCTGGCAGCCAGGAGGGTCAGCCCTGAGGGGCATCAGGACAGCATCCCCAGCCAGGAAAGGGAAGGGACTGTCCTGCTCTGGGAGGGGGCAGCCTCACCTCAAGAGCTAGGGGCAGTTTTGGGTGCCATAAGACAAAAAAAGATATTAAAATATTAGACAATACTCAAAGGAGACCCACAGGGATGGGGAAGGACCTTGAGGTGAAGCCAAATGAGAAGCAGCTGAGGTCATTTGGTCTGTTCATCTTGGAGAAGACTGAGGGAGGACATCATTGGAGTCTTCAGTGTTCTCAAGAGGGGAAGGGGAGGGTCAAACCCCGATCTCTTCCCTCTTGTGACCAGAAACGTGACTCAAGGAAGTGGCATGAAGTTGTGTCAGAGGAGCATTAGGCTGGATATCAGGAAAAGGTTCTTCACCCAGAGGGAGTTTTGGCACTGGAACAGGCTCCCCAGAGAAATGGTCACAGCACCTAGCAGAGTTCTTGGGGTTTTTCTGTTAAGAGCCAGGATTTGGTTATCCTGACGGGTCTGTTCCTATCCAGGTTATTCTGAGTCTGTTGTTGCCACATTTTTGTTATGGCAGTCTTGTAAATTTAAAAACCACAGAAGAGATAATTAAGAACAGTGAATAACCTCATGAAACTTTTTTAAGGAAACACAAATAAATTCAGAGAGATACCATCCACAAAGGAGGAATTTAAAGATGAAAGAATTTTATATATTAATATTTTTTAAAATGTTTTGAGATATTAGTTTTCAAGGAATTACCTTTAAAAAACCCTTCAAGAGATCTGACTAATTTGACATGACTTCTAAGAATCATGTTTTCAGCTAATACTTATATTTCAGAAGTAAAAGTATGCTATCATCAGTAAACTGATTTTTATTTTGGAATGGAAAGTGTTGCGTAGTCTAATTCTCAGTATTGTCTTTTAAGTTATGTAAAGATGGAAAAAATTAGCATGATTAGTCTGTTAAACTAAAAATAAGAAGATGCACCTTCAGAGTGTGAAATCACTTGAAAAGAAAACATCACCTTTATATGATTTTAGAACTCTTCTCATTTTATCATTCCAGAATGAATTGTCTTTGGGAATTTAGGGCACCCTGACACTTGGGAAGGATGAATTTTTGTTCTGACATTTATGATTAAAGATTCCATTTATCAATTGTTTTGACTTTTAAAATTTTAAACACTCAGCATGAGATTGATAATGGTTATTTGTCAAGTAGAAAATATGATTTGGAATTATAGAATTAGTTCACATTTTTTATTTCTTGTCTAACACTTTCAGAGTGATTTTATTCTAGTTGTACATGCTTTTGGAATAAAAGCTACTAGCCTTTCTAAATGGATAAATACACTTAAAATCAGGCAGTGACAAACATATACCTACTGTACTGTCACAGCCTTGCTAAGAGTAGTACCTATGAAGCTAACATTTGCAGCAATAACATAATTACAGGAGATGCTCTTGTCTGGAAATATGGTTACAGCCAGGGCCATAAATAACATTACAAATATAGTACACCTAATAAAGAGAATGAAGCTTTGGTCACAAGCATGCTATGAACTGGGTTAACACAGAACACTAAAGGACACTAAGGCTCTGTGAATAATACGGATCAGAACTAGAAAGGTTCGAAATATACCCAAAAAACGGGATTAAAACTTAACAAGGTTAGGTGCTGGTGCCAAAAAATTAACATGTTTAGTAAAAGAGGCAAAGAGAAGGAAAGAGAAAAAAGAGAGAGAAATAGGAAAAGAGGTAGGCATGAAGGGTGGGGGGACACAGGTTAGGTGGAAGTATATCGCCCTGCTGGGGGTCCCAAGGACATCTCAGTGCTCCCCTGCATTTGGCCTTCTTGGTGGTGAGGGTTCCCTGCAGCCCAGCACTGCCACCAAAACTTGTAGCATACAATGGAATAATACATCTTTGGGCCAGGTGGGAACACCCAGGTGCCTCCTTTGGAGAGGCCAGGTGTTACAAGCAGGAGTTAAAATCTTATTAAATTGATGTAAATGAGTAATTGTAATTTTGGGGGAAGGGAAATTTACTGTTTAAAGTGAGATGGATTGTTGTTTAATATTGGTTCTGGGGGAAGGTCCAGGATACGGTGGGGGAAGGTAATCCAAGAACCTAATCCAAGGGCCAAACCATCACATGGACCAGCAACACCGGTACTTCGTTGAGGATTGGCTGAAAGACCTGACCAATCACTCGACGCCCTGGAGAAATGATTGGTCAGGAATGAACAATGATAACAACCAATGGCAACTCCGAGAACGAACCAATCACGGAACGGATTGAAAAACTCACCAATCCTGGACCTAAGCGGGGTATAAAGTCGGGAGCTCAGTTTAACCCAGGGTTCTCCTGCGGAACTTAGTAGGTGGGTTGTTATATTGTTGCAATTGTTACTCTTCTGACGTGCCGCTAGAGGTCTGAGCTTATCCCGAGTCTCCGGCTCTAGCAGTTTTTGTTTTAATAAAAAGGAGTTGAGTTTTTATTAAAAGTCTGAGCCTCGTTTTCATCCATAACACAGGGGACCCCTTTGGGGGGACTGGCCTTCGATGGGCCATGGCACCCCCTCTGCTGTCCTTCACATGGATGTGGCTTCTCGTGGGGTGAAGGGGCCTCACAGCTCAGCTGGTGTGCACAGCAGAGGGTGGGTGGTGACTGCCTTGGACCAGAGGCTTTTTCACCACACCAAAAGCTCTCCTCTCCCCAGCCCTGGTGTGAGGGTCTGTGTGAGCCTGGCAGCTGATAGCCCTGGGGCTGCGCTCTCCACCCCAGAGAGGCTAAGCTTGATCCCTCTGTGAATGTATTCTTATCTTCATCAATGGACAATGAGCAGTGCAGGACTTCATTCAGGGGTTTGGTAGTCTTCTCGACGGCCTTTATACACTTTTGCTACAATAAGCAAAAATCCTTTATGAAGATGTTTAGGACATAAATTATAATTTGAAGTCTTCCACAAAGCAGAAGCTGCATAGCTGATCCCAGCTAACTACACAACCCATAGTGTCAGTGTCAGCTCTATTTAGGTGAGAACTAAGTTCTTCCCTTTCCTGCGTGTCACCCACAGCCGGCTAGCCATACATTTGTGCTCCGAGATAGAGGGACAATTCTTACTGTTCCATTAATAGCATCTAAAAATATCACTTTGAGAGAAACATGTCATCAAAATAGATTTTTGGGTTTTTTTTTGGTTTTTTGGGTTTTTTTTCAAAGAAACCTAATACTTGGAACAATATTATTTTTAACTTCTTTGTTTCTTTTTATTTTTTCTGATGTATAGTTTTCCAGTAGTTATTTATTTTGAAATATATGTATGATCTGAAATGTCACGTAGAATGCAGCTGAAGACCTTCAGAGAAAGGCTTAATAATATAAGGAAGCTAGGTACCTGCAACCCCTATTGACACATTTCCTTTAATACATAGTTTTGAAATGCATTACGTTCCTAATTTTACTTTGTTACTTTTTCCCACCTCTCACTGCCCATAAAGAAAGAATACCTAGTAGGAAACATTCACTTGAGGAGTTCACAAAAAGTTCCCAATGGAGCTCAATTTTAGTTTGAGTCCTAGATAGGTAAGGCAGACTTTTGATTTTAAAATGTTGATTGTATTGACAAACAAGGTTTCAGCTCCCTGTTCCTTCACATAAATCCTGTCTCGCCGTTGGCAAATTGCTTACAATCCTACTGTGTCTCAGTTCCCTTTGCGAAGGTGTGGTTTTTAGTAATTCCTTGCCCCAGAGAGGTACTGTAATGGTAAATAAATCAATAATAGCAAAGAAAAAATTGTAATAAAAGAAGTCATAGAGTACCATGGTTATTTTCTCCTTGATGGTAAACTCATTTTAAGTCAATAGCCACCTTTTTCTATTGCAAATGGATGGCTTTTCCCACAGGTATTGTCACAAGAAATTTCAGTCTATCCTCTGCGTCAACAATGCTCTTCCAAAACAATTCACTCTGCAACCATTTCCTCATGATGATAGCTCTTAAAGATTATTTCTCATTTACAAATGTAGAAAACTAGGAAAAACAGGGAAAGAGTAAAACCCCCATTACTATAGAAAACTAAAATATTCTATTAAATTTATTATAGCAATGTTGAGGTTTGCAATTTATTCGACAGTGGGAGATCATGCTAATTTTTATTTATCTCTGCTGAAAAATTGTTCACTGTAGAATTTTACCTCTTCAGGATAAGAAACCCATTTCTCACATTAAAAAATTTCCTTTTCATAATTTTCTTGTGCATTTTAAAACTCACCCTTCGAAACTTCAATTTGTAATTAGGCCCTCTGTTCACCTTCAGACTCTACATTACAATTAAATACTTGTTCTTCTCAGAGGCTTCTTAGATTTCTTGTCTCTGCTTCATTGGTGATAGGCCTGTTTGAGAAGCTTTATTTTACAACGCCATTAACATATTTA
>VYXF01012300.1:31953-43348 GCA_013397295.1 Polioptila caerulea | reverse complement strand
TTTGTTTGTTTGTTTGTTTTTTTTAGATTTGTTTTACATTATTTTCAGTCAAAGCTGTGAATATTTCCAATTAGCACTTGTTCTCTTCAGGGTGGGTGAAGACATGAGGACAGGTGTCTTCATTTCATTTTCATTCTCCCCAGAGTTTATATCCTTACCTGAATAACCATTTAATGTAAGTTAAAATTACTTCCCCCCCCCACAGGACATGTAGATAATAGAATTAATAAATAAAATCTCTTGAATAAGTACAAGATGTTGGAACCATGTGGTTATGAGTCTTATTTCTGTGATGCTCCCTTCTTGGCAAAGGACTTACATTTAAATTCTGTTTCTGTGACAGCTGAGTACATGTTAAAGTATTATGCTGGTGGCTGGCCATCATACTATCTACATCACAGAACTCAGCTTTCAGGCAGATCTGCTGGGTAAGAGAGGGGATGCAGATGGGTATTAAACTATAGGATACTGCCATCCATACTTAATCCCAGATACAAATGTTCAAATAATATACTTTTGAAGGTGAGTATTAAAATTCAAAAGTTTACAGGAAAATTTTAAAATTAATTTAAATTTACTACTATGAGATAGCAGTGATGGAAAAAATAATTATTAACCATTTAAAATGGTATATCATCAAATGTCCTCTCTCAACTATTAAGAATCCATTTGGCAGCCTTCCTTAAGGCTTACACTTACACTTAAGTGTAAGTGTATTTATCCTTGTACAAAAGCAATCTCTTTAGGTATTCTGGGCTATCAAAACATGAGAGAAAATGAATGTGCCCTTTTCTGTGCTCTCTTGCCTTTAAATCTGCCTTGTCAAAATAGCAGATACTTCCAACTGTATATTTGTGGAGTGGCTTCACTGCTTAATTGCCAATGTTTTGGATCATTGTAAATGAAACCCAAAGGCCAGTCTCATCTATGGAGCTTCAAGGGAAGTAATTTATTTTATAATGTATGACATATCTGAATATACTGTGTTGCTACAGAAAGTTTTCTGATGCAATTTAGTTCAGCTGGTTCTGTATTTAATGACGAAGTTGTAATGATGTAGTACATTAAATATATGTATCTAATTTGCAAAACTTCCAAAAAAGAAGAACTATCTTGTATGAAGATAACAGTGCCCACTACAATCATGTTCTACATGAAAGAGATTAGAGTAAAAATTGATTACCACATAGATATACATATATATATATATTTCATTTAATAGATTAAAGAAAGGAAAAGCAGTATAAGTTTTGATAACATATTTATGCTGTGATCACTATTTACCTTTAACTCAAATGAATCTGTAGCTCTTTCCAGCAGACAACCTGATCCAAACTCTTCCTTGCACAGACCAAATCTTGCAGTCAAATGCAGTCTTAGCTAATTTATTTTCAGTTATGTTCACAGATGGAGGCAGAAGCTGATGTCCTGACTTTGAGCAGTTTGATGTTCACTTTGAATTTGAGAAAAAATTAGTGGTACCATGATAATGCCAAGACAAGATTTTAGGATGCTGACAGACAGCTTTTCTGACTCACTGGGAAGTCTGCAGAGCCAGCACAGAGACTATGCAGCACCACACTTAGTCCTAACTGTGCTTTCACCTCATGTTGTCAGACAATGCAAGATTAGGCAGAACAAGTAGCATCCAAAAAGAAGAACACATAGGTAATTATGCAAAGTCAAATCTCACTCAATGGTGGTAATACTGCTGTCCTCAAGAGATTGCTGCTTCAAAAAAGTTTCAAAATAAATAGCCATTATCCAGGAACTTGCAAGCTGAACACAAAACAAGAGGCATTGTACAAACCCACAACAGAGGCAATGACTAAGGCCCTTACTCTAAAATATCTCCCCTCAAATGTCTGTTCTAATGGCTCTCACAAATACTCCCAAAACCAGATTTTGCAAAATACAGAGCAGTGTTGAGTCAGTGATTACTGACTTTTGCCACCTAATCACAGTGTGCAGCTGCACAGAATAATAGTGAAATTAATTTGAAGTTTACCCATGCAATAACAATGTTTCCTGGAAGATATATGCATATTGCTCTGGACCAAATAAGTGACCTATTGGTCAGTCACCATATAGGCAAGCTTTACAGCAGCAGTAACAATTGTTTGTACAAAGAAAGCCTTTGGGCTGCACTGATACACTCTCTTGAATGAGGTAGAGAAGCTGGGGCAGCATTGACT
The DNA here is from genome assembly GCA_013397295.1 of Polioptila caerulea. Taxonomy (NCBI): domain Eukaryota; kingdom Metazoa; phylum Chordata; class Aves; order Passeriformes; family Certhiidae; genus Polioptila; species Polioptila caerulea. The sequence goes on along the minus strand of VYXF01012300.1, from coordinate 41,153 downwards.
AAAGCAATAAAGATCAATGAAAGTGACAGTACAATCCGGAAATGAATGTGATTTTCTTGTAGAACAGAATGGTTTGCAATAGATGCTATAAAATGTAATTGAAAATTCTGGATATGTGTACATTAAGGGCTAAATTAGGAAAACAGTAGAGTTACTTCATATAGCAATTACTTTTTCAGAGGTGGTTAGAGTAATAATTGCTCAGTTCTGATTATTTGAAAATTCATTGTGTATTTCAGAAGTTGTTAGAAGTAATGAGTGCTGGTTTAAGAGAAACAGCAAGTAACAGACAGTGCTGTGGAAATCCTCACTAAAGGTTAGCTTGTGAATTGTTTTGAAAGCACACATTGATTACACACAAGCTGATTTTTCTATTGTTATTAAATACATTTACTCCTGCAATGTTTACTCCTACTATTCCACAACTGCCACTGATGAGTATAATACAATATGGAGAAACACAGTTTCACTTAAGCAAATAATTTTCTATTTTCTATCATCATGCTTCTAACATTCTGGCAATTTACCCAAAGGAATATCATAGCTATTTGATGTCATCATAATCTGAAGACCTATTATCTTCAAAGCCTAATTGTATGCATCAGTACAGCAAAGGGCAGAAATCCTTTATATGAAGGGTTGACTTCTTGAGAATCTAAAGGCAGAGCAAGAGCTGAAAAATAATGATAATTGCTCAAAAGTCATTAGGTGTTATTATGAATGGAAATCTATTCCATTTACTGCAATGGACTAGCAATAAACAGCCTTTTTTAAAGTAAGATAATTTTCATACCAACAGTGACTAATGCTGCAAATGTCTGTAAACCATGCTCTTTGGGCTATTCCTACTGTCAGTAGAATTTAACTAGTAAGAACTCAAAATGAGGAAGGAAGTAATGAAAACATTAATTAAAATTATGTTATTTTAAAAAAAGGAAATAGGCTACTTCCAACAAGAATGAGGAAGGCACAGGAGAACATAAAAAACAAGCCCTTAAGGACCAACCTTTCCACCCAGCTGAACTTCTAATGGGGGTCAGAAGCAGGCAGCAAGAGCAAAGCATAACGGCAGAGCCATGCAGGGTTATTTCAGCAGCAGCATCCCTGAGCTCACAGACCTTCAGGGAACTTTGTACAGACAGAAAGTGCTGCAGAAAATGGCTCAGGGGAAGGAGGAATCTGCAAAATGAGATTGTTTCAGTGTATTTGCTTTGTGTCAGAAAAAGATCACAGCTTGGACTTTGTCAGTCCACTGTCTTTAAAATACACAGAGCCTTAATCTCAATCTGTGAACAGGTCCACACACATTTTGTCAAATGCTTTTTCTCTCTCATGCTTTTGAGGAACAAGCTCCTGGACAGTTTTGGTGAGGCTGGTGAATATGACACCTTACTGAAGCACTCAGAGTCCTTGACAGGTTTACCAGGTGTCAGAAGACCAAGAGCTTGTTCACAGATTCTCACAGGTCCTGCTATTTACACCTTGCATAGTGATACCCACATGAAAATCCCAATCCTAGGCAAGAGGACGTATCTGCCGAGATAACTAATGCAGCATCTCAATAGTAATTCAATTTTAAAGTAAGCTTTTGCAGGATGTCTGCAGTACATATTTTCATTATATTACAATTAGCTTTCTGTCAGCCTCTCAAATAGTACTGATATTCTGACTATGTTAGCCTTATGTTTTAGCATTTATTTAAATTAATATGTAGGCCCAGGACAAAATAATGAGGCACTTTCTAGATAAATTGCATGTTCCCAACAGAAGAATAGCCAATATATCTACTTGAAAGTACAGTTCAAGGGGAAGTACAGGGAAGCAGAGTTTATCTGCTTTAAATCAGGACAATACAAAAATTACCCAATTTTCACCAGTACTAAGTCTATGATTTACTATTGCACTACTGCTCTTAGACACATTGTAACCAGGCTATTATTCTAGTGGCTCCACACTCCCTCCATTCATTTTGGACAGCATTCTGCTCTAAAAGCACATCTCACAGGTGTGGGAGAAACAAAAGATCGTAGAGGGAAGAAACTCATTTAGTAACACAGCCAGGTACAAACTGGGTTATCTGCTTGACCCAGGGGAGGAGGGCAGAATCCAGCTGGCATTATGCCCAAGCACCTTGGTGCCCGTGGACAGCAGGGTTAACACACCTGGTCCACAGGGCTTGCCCAGGTGACTGGAGCAACCAGAGACGCAACCCTGTCCTTTGGAGACATTGCCTTATGCTGGGAGCAGTTTCCAAGGAGGCCAAAAGTGTTTCTTTGAAAGGGTAAGGTTCTCTGCTTTTTTAAGCATGGCCTCAGTAACAAAAGAATATGTGTTGTGGAGAGTTTACCCTATTCATTCACCAATGACAATACATGGAGCATGATAAAAAACAGGTTAGGAGAAAACACCTCAAGCCATGCTGCCATCCACATCTTCCAACTAAATATTTCACAAGATGGCACAGGTCCTCTCTTGTTAACTGCAGCACATTGACACAGTTTCAGCAGCTTTCCCACCCACTTACTCTTCTAACCACAGTAGTTTATACACAGGAAATTCTTAAGGGAAAAAAAAGGCAGAAAATGAGTGTTTGTATTCTTTAAGGGGGAAAACAGAATAGAATACGGAAACAGAAGGAAACAATGCAGCTCATTTCAAAATAACATAAGTGGTCTGAAATGGGGTCTGAGCATTTGCCCTGAACTCATCTGTAAAGGGCAGCAGCAGGTGTTCCCCTTAGTTTCATCCAGGATCAGGAAAAAATTTAGGATCACTGTTTACGATCCACACTGTAGCTCAAAGTGCTTAAAGCCACACACACATGCTTGTCCCACTTTAGGAGTATAACCCTCCTCCCACAGGGTTCTGCTATCTCGGTTCACCAACCAGTGCTCCAGTGGTGTTAAACGGACCAGTGGCTTTCCTTGATCACACTGCTTGTAGTGCTCTTCTCTGAAACTTGTTCAGAAAGAGCGCTTAATCTCTGAGTTTGATCATGTGGGGCCGTGCTGGCCTGGGTAGCTATGCACATTTTCAGGGCTAGAGTGATTTTTCTTAATGGCCCAGTAGTAGAAGGCCAAGAGTTAGATAAAACAGGTTCAGCTGGAAAAGCTTATGGAAAAATGTGAGTCTCTAGGCTCACTCAAATAATTTGAAGACATATAAAGCTTAGAAAGTTGGAGAATTTACTGAAGATGTAATCTGTAATTTGAGGTCAATATATTTCCCAATGTTTCCAGGCTGTTAAGATAAAGAAATATTTTAAAAATATATTTGAAATGTTTTAAAATGAATGTTGGGAAACCTTGATGATTTACTATATTTGATAATGACAATGCAGCAACACAATTTTTTTTTCCACTGAAAATGATGAATGATCAAGACCTAGAATGAAAAGCAATGTTACAAAATTGAAAAGGGAAAAGGAGCTATACCTTACCTATGTTATTTTTCCATCAGCTCCTCTAAGAGTATACCCTAGTGCTTTGTGGGTATTAGCGCATAATTATTGCAATTTTGTACTTAAAATATTTTTTCTCAATGTTTCAGAAGAAACAAATTTGGAAACTTATCTGAAGCAATAAAGTGAAGCTGTAATGTACTGAGTCCAAAACTACTGCTTTGTGAAAAACAAGGTCTGAGAAGCTGATATTGCTTAAGGCTTCATTAAGGTACCCACTCACTAAGACAGAGAAAATAACCACTTTATTGAAAAAGCAGTTGAAAGAGGAGAACAAAATTATCTCTGTTATTGCATGAATGCAATTATGTTATGTCATCCATGTATGCAAATAAAATAATAAAGGTAAAGTAAAATATGACTTTGGAGCAATCACTGAGGTTTTGCAAAAATTCAGAGAAACAGATAAAATGCATGTTACCAGTGGATGTTCAGGTGCTTTTGTAAAATTAGCATTACATATAAACACAAATCAGTGCTTAAGTGCCAGATGGGTAATGAAGACCAGCCAGGAAACTTCCATAATTCACAATAATGAGTATGGTAATGAGCCTGCATTATAAACTGAACGGCCGAGTGATACATAGTGCCTACTTGAAGTAACAAAGCATTTGGAGTGTTTGATATTACCAGAAAATGTAGAATTTAAAAAAAAAACAAAACAAAACAAACCACAAAAAACAACAATAAAAAGCCCCCAAAACCAAACCAAACCAAACCAAAAAAACCCCAAACAAATAAAAAAATCCCAACAACGACAAAGAACCCCCTAAAAACAGGGAAAAAAAATTGTCACATACTCAAAGATCATTACAAATTTTGTAAATAAATATCTGCATCAATAGTAAGCCACTAGAATTGAAATGAAGTGATGGAAATTTATACAATAAAATTATTTCTGGCATTTTCTGTTTTCAGAAAACTGTTGATTGGAATTTTTAATGGCAACGCAGACTACTACTGCTTTTTTGGGTGCTTCATTCTTATAAAATTGGGTTTGGTACAACTGTGAGAGAGACACATCTAATACTTGACTATGATAATGGAGCAGTTACAAGATGACACCTGCAGATCATTCCTACAGCTGGAACTAACCATTGCCACTGTGGCCTTTGCATGGGTACAGTTTTTAAAGGAAATAAGTTTGAACTGTTTTCTTCATTATTGGCAGGACTAGCTTGGATCATAGGTCCTGTCTCAGATGCTTAGGAGATGCCTGAGTGGGAGTGATGGCAAGATACAGCGGTGGGATAAGAAAAGTCCTGTGGTTTTAGGGGAAAGCTGATGGGCTGTAAAGGTGGTTTAAGGTCTTCCATTGCCAGCTGGTCTCTGGTGGGAACGCTGTACTCTCCAGCTGTCAGAATGCAGGTACCTGTCCAAAGACATGGCTTTTGTTTTCAGACCATACATGAGCAGCTGCTTTAACCTTTACAGCAAATTCCTTCACCTTGACCTTTTCTTTTTTCCCCTTCAAACAGCTTTGTAGCCTTCTGAAACACTCATGCAATCTACACATCTGTTTGGCTTTTCCTTCTGAGTAAACTTCAGAGAAGCAAAACTGCAAAAACCCCAAAGGTTCCTCTTTCTTTCCTCATCGTCTTCCAGATTTTAACATCTGTTTTACCAGTGCTCCCCTCCACATTTCTGGTTAGCTGTTCATGGGAGGTTACCTCTTTAACAAGAGATTAAGTACAAGGTCCTGGCATTTTCATAATTCTGGATTGATTAACATCAATATATAAATAAACATAAGCTCAGCCTGTATATAGTGTTTTTAGTTCTAATGTAATTAATTTAAAAACATTTATGCATGGAATAGCTAAAATTAGTTATAATGTCATTAAAAATTCTGGACAAAGTCTTCTATTTGATCCACCAAAATGAGACTTAAGTGTAAAATTTCAGTGGATTCATTAACCCTTTTGTCAGTGATTGAAATTCTTACTTTTTTACTAGAATTCTTGCCTTACATATTCATGATCTCTTACAAGAATTACAGTTTGTGTAATTAATCATAATTTTCATACTGATAACTTGTAAACTTTTCTACACATGTACAGTCTCTATTCATCTAGAGCCTGCTGCTTTTTTCTGATGTCTGGGCTGGTGAGAAATATGCTTGACACCATTTCACTAGGAGTCAGTTTGAAAACAAAAATGAAAACAGAATAGTGTCACTCTGCTTCTTCCAACAGCTCTGCAATCTGCCTCCTTTTTCTATCCTGTGTCCTCATTCCTCCCCTTCTGTCTTCTCAAACAGACACCATGACAGTGCATTGCTAATTGAAAGAAGTTTAAAAGGTGTCTATACAACAATTCTACAACCTCTGCAAAGAAGGTGTTTCCAGAAACAGAGTTCAATATTCCCCTTGGATTCCTCTCACAGGAGGGAATCTGGCAGGATGCAAAGATAGTGTTTGCTTAGCCTCGTGCCCTGGATTAGATCCCCAGACAAAACCCTTCTTGCACTAGAAACATGTCAAAGCAAAACCAGTGGAATGATGGGCTTTGTACAACACATTTGCTTCAGACACACGGCACTTATATTTTCTCCTTCCCTTTTATCATTATTACTTAAGGAGCCCATTTTTTCTGTGTGCCTCATTAATCCTTTTATATATTTGAGATCGTATTTTACTCATTTCTGTACAATATTGTATGCTGTTTGCATTTGTTTGTTCTACACAGTATGTCTTCCATTACTCATTTTTTTCCTTTTGTTTCAAGCCATGTGGTTTCTCTGGATTCCTTTCTGGATATTGGTTACTTTGTTGTATCTCAACATTTCCATGTTGTCACTTTATTCTGGCTTTTGATTCTCTTGTTTTTGGTTTGGTGTATATTTTAAAAGTATTATACCACAGAATGTTCATCTTTCTAATGCAATTATGATATTATTTTACTTACTTTTAGTCTAGGTGTACCAAGGAAATTTTTAGTATTAGCAATAGGAATCCAAGCATGATGTGATGGGAAGATGATATAATTGTGCCAGTAATTATTAGCAGATTTTGAAGGTGCTTTTTCAATACCTACATAAACAAACAAGTAAGATAAATAAAATTTGATGACTATTACATTTCTATGTAAGAGAAAGAAAAATACTAATCTTCTGTGGGTGAAGTAATGACTGATTACTAGCAAGATAGAAATCTTTGGGAGAAACCTGAGATGTGTTTCAAAATCCTGACAGTAGAAACCAGCAAAATTTTGATAGCTGCCCAAAAAACGGGGTCAAATAAGAAGGATAACACATTACTGATTTAAATAGTCTGAAAATAACTTCAGATAGAAATCTTCATCATAAATACTTTTGGGTTTGCTTTGCTTTCTGCATTTACTGAACGTCTGTCACCCTAACTTTCTCTCTCTTGCTTTTTCTCATTCTCATTTTTGCATTTCTCATTTTTCTCCTTCTCCTTTTTCTCCTGAACATTTCTCCTTTTCTCATTTCACTTCTTTGTATTGACTTTTACCAGAATTAAAATAATCCACACATCTTTTATCCCATTCTGGTTTTACTACAAGGAGAAACCAAAAATTAAAAGTTTTCAACCACAGACATCTAAGACAATGTTGTTTTTAAGCTGCCAGCATACACCTGTGTTGTGTTCTGTCATGCGTAAATTTGTCCATTTAGATGGAGTGATAATCTGTTGCATTCTGATTTGAATATAGGAAAAAAGAGAATTAATGATGCTGCTACTCTTGTTACTATGTTTGTGTAATGAGCTTATGGGTCCCGGTCGTACCAAGCAGCGTACAGATGTAAAACAAAGGAATTGCCTAGGTTTTGAAAAATCTTTAATGTATTAATTTCATTCAGGTAGACGTATTCCACCATAAAGTCACATGAAGTTTATATGCCCAAGCTAATTTATAAATAAATAATGTCCATATTAATCCACTTCAGAAATACAATTTTAAAAGGGAAATTCAATGGAATTTATTATCTCTAAATGGGATTTTAGTCTCTCAATGGGATTTAGGCTGTCTTGAAATTCAAGCTTTGTGATTATAAAATTGTATTTTATTAAATGTCTCACAGTTATGAATCTAAAATGAGTTGTCAATATTGCTTTTCAATGTTCTTTGTATAGCCAACTTTCTTCATCTAAGAAAAGGCTAAGATTAGCTATTTCTCCTTTAATGCTTTCCTGAATATTTTGACACACTTTGATTGAATACACATGATTTTTCTTTACTTTCCAGGGATTTTATCTGAGACTTGTATCTGTGAGAATAGATCAGTACAACTACCTCATATAGACACTGTTATTTTTTGCAGAGCATTAGCTACTGTATTTATAATTGAAAACATTTTAAATTAATTGTGAAGGACAGAGAAAAATTAAAAATGGATTCAGAATACAGATGCTTTTTTATGTCTAATATGTGAAGGAAGAAAGCAAGGAAAAGATATTTTTTTTCTGCCTTATCATGATTAGATAAAAAGCAGGAATAATTACCAGCTCAGTGGGTATGCTGGTACAAAGGAAGAAACACTCATCAAACAGTTGTTTTTTTCAGCTTCAGCAGATTGTGCACATAAACACACACACCCCCTGGGTGAGTTTTGCTCTCCTGTAAAATCTAATGAATTACCTTCATGGCACGTTTTGACGCATATTGTTTTATATGACCACTTGATGTTATGTCAGTTTCTGTATTGTCTAAGACATTATAATGGCTGCAATTCAAATTAAGGATAACAAGGTACATGTGGAAATGATATAGGCATTTTCCCAAGTCTTTCCAGATTACACTTGTTAGCAAGATGAAATGCAATGAAAACTCATTGAATAGTACTTAAAAACCTATAGTCTAAAACATTGACCAATATGGACAAAACCAGGTGAAATAAAGTTTTATTTTCCCCACTTGCTATTCTGGAGTTTGTTAAAATAAGAGATTAGTTCTTTTATCAAGTGGTCATTCAAGTAAACCTCAGAATAGACCTGGGAGTTCTGTAAGCCTGGTACAGACTAAATACATTAATATTAAACAGTATGCTATCATATTTGAAATTACTTGATGTACTTAACATTCTTTGTCAAAATGCCATAAAGTGTAGTATACACATAGCTCATAGGAAGCAGAAGAGGGAACTCCAAAAAAAAAAAAGGTTACACAAATCCAGACTTGGTACCCAAAACAGGAATGATGAGACCAACACAAAAGATCACATACAGAATCAGGCTTGTCAACTCAGGTGGTTTATTGGCTACAGTTCAGTTGTGTTGGAAATGTTTCTCGGGAGTCAGATAAATGTTGCACAGACTTCTAAGTCTGAATCTACCAACATACAAAGTTCCCTGTCTCCCATAACAGCATGGCTTGTGAGGTTTTAAGTGTCTATAATTCTTGCTTAGGTTGTGTGTATCACTAATTTTAAGATAAAGCCTGGGCACTTGGAGAAATTAACAATGGAGATATATAGATATACAAGCAAGTATTAGAGATGAGAAATAAGAATATTTTTAGAAGCATTGCTCTTCTAATAATTTCCTCTTAGCAATAGGCCTAGGGCTATAGATTCAAGGGAAACTGTCAGGAGAGAAGAAATGCTTACTGAAACTCATGGTTTATACCAGCTTGGTAAAAAAAAGAATGCTTAGAAGATGTTTGCCTCACATTTTAAGTTCTCTGTCACTTAAACCAATGCTTTATTCTCTTTAGAATACTAGGTGTAATAAAAATCCCAGATTACACATGCCTTTTTTTTTTTTTTTTTTGCATT
>VYXF01012300.1:15685-31902 GCA_013397295.1 Polioptila caerulea | reverse complement strand
GTAATAAAAATCCCAGATTACACATGCCTTTTTTTTTTTTTTTTAGCTTCATAAAATCTTTCTCTTCCTATAATGATTTAAGGAACAAAATTATTTTCTCACTATATGGTATTACACACAGTTAATAGACTATCCATGCTTCTTTCAGTGAACTATCCAGTTGATGTACCTAATTCCTTTCTCATTGGTAGCAAATTTAAACCCATCATGGGAGTACTATATGACATTTTACTGCTACTCTAGTTTGTTCTTCTCAATGATGCATGCCCCATAATTGGATTGAAATAGATCTTAAAAGTTAGAAACACTCAGTATTTGTTATAAGGAAACACCCAGCAGCTGATTTGTTTCAAGATACTAATTTGTACAAAATAAGGGCATGTAATGTAGGAAACATAGACAGGTTCAATGCATAAGACAATAACCCACAAGTAGATCAGGAAAGCAGAAAATTTTTCCAAGCCAGAAAGTACGATCTGTCATCTACTGACTCACCTAATCTGTGCAGATTTGCAATGTGCTCAGCAGAGAGTAAATGTGGTATCAGTAAAGATGGCTGTTCCATTTATCCAGATGCTGCAAAGCCTTCTTAATTTGTGGCTCCTTTAGACCAAGAACAAAGTAAACCACCCACAACCATAGCTACTAGTTCAAATGTCAAATTTCTCTTCTAAATGTACTACAGAGGAAGCAGCTGCTGACAGGCAGTCCAAGTGTAGAGGGTAAGTGGATAATGGAAATTCCATGAAAGATCCCTTGCAACAACTGAGGAAAGCCAAAGGTGAAAAGAAATGCTGCACTCACTTGTGTGTGAATGTTTGTGAGTATTGCTCTGTCCTGCAGTGACCAGTGCATATTCAGTATTGCTTCTGTCCTCTTTTATACTGTTTTTGGATGGGATAATACTAATGGACAGATCTGACCATCCTAAATGCTTTGGAATTCCTTTTTCTATAACTCCCATTTGAGGGAGCAAGAGAAGATTTATCTAATATTCTTTTGTCTCTCTTTTTTTTTTTAAAACCTACTTCACAACCTATCTGCTGATGGGTCTGATTAGATGGCATAAAAGCAATCTAATTTGAGAGACAGTTAACTCTCTCAGTTTCATTCCTAGAGATGGTTGGAGTTTGTTGATTAGATGACAGACTAGCATGACAGACAGACATAAATAAAATTAACAAAGAAATCTTCCACCTTGGGGCACTATCTGATCTTCCTGCAGCTCTGTGTAAAAGTAGACAAAATTCTAAACAACAACAACAACGATGATTGATGATGATGATGATGATAATAATAATAATAATAATAATAATTTCCCCATATCTTCTGAAGACCTAAATAGTACATACCCAGTTATGCACGCCTTTTGGCCAGGTTTTCATATTTTGAGATTTGCATAATCCTCATGAAAACTAAAGGGAAATAATAATTTTGAAACTATTTAGCAAGGCCATCCTGAGAAAGGAAATTGAGTTATTTTTAAATTGCCCTATTTTTTTTTAATATAATAACCATGTAAAGTATATCACCTAGCTCCTTTGCCTAATTAAACCAAACCTTTCCTAAATATTTCTTTAATTTGAAATGTGCCCTATGAATCTTCCATATAATTAAGCTTTACCATAGACCGAAAACAAGGAAAAGCCCGCATTTTTCAAGTTTAAAAAAATTGCCATCCTATTTCTGATAAACACATCTATGTCACACATGTTCCTTATATTTTGCAGTTCCCCGCCATGAAATCAGTGAACAGAGTGCTGAGTCACAAGGGTGTCACTATTCACAAGCACTAGAATCAAGATAGTCCTTTGAAGTAGCAAATTGCAGACAATTTTACTTCCACCACTTCTCACTCCTTAGTGTTCACCCATAAGGTACCCACAACTTACTTAAAAGAGATCACATATGAAGTCCTGTGACTTCACAAGTCCTATATCCTTAAAGAGACTCACAGTATTTCAAGATATAACATTCACTACGCAGAAATTATGCCAGCAGCAGCAGCTTTAAACAATCTATCATTTCTCATCATTTTTTTGAGGCTCAAAATATGGACAGCCTATTACCTTGAGTGTCATGCCACTATTCTCTGAGTACAGGAGTATTATTGAGAAGGAATTAACTGTAACTATACCAGTAGGAGGGTATTTGCATAATGAAAGGAGCACAGATGTAAGAAAAGACTTTTTAATGTATTGGGAACCAAGAATTTATAGACCAAATTTGTATCAAAAAACATGCAAGAATAGCTGTTGGTGTGGGGTTTTTCCAAAGGCATCACACTGAGATCATGATATCATGTAGCAGAAAAGAACACTAAAAATATGGAAAAAGCATAACTTAGAGTAGTATTTCTTCCTTTTTTTAAACAACAATATTGTAAAATGGTTTTCCATTTTCTAGGAAAGTCATTCTGCTTTGTTTTGTTCATCATTCAAATGCTCATAAAATAACTTAAATTGAATAATTTTTCTGGAAAAACTTGCTGTGTTACCCTGACTGGATGCAGTCCTAGTTGGGAATATTTGGTCAAGAGAATGAATGGAAACAAAACATTCATGGTGAAATTATGAACAAATTGTTAAGTTCTTAGGACAGCACTCTACAGCCTTCTTAATTCTTCATAACTCTGACCATTTTGTCCCCTTCTATAATTTCCAGACTGTACAGGATGACCTTTGGATTGGTGTCAGTGCTGGGCACCACAGCTGTTACCTGATGGCTGCTTCCCAGTAATAAGAGGGGTCAAATTCTGGAATATGTAGATAGTGTGGAAGGGTTTTGATAAACATGAAATAAAGAGAGTACAGTTCAGAATCATCTGTTTAACTGCTCCTCAACAAAAAAAATCCTGTTTCCTTTTGATTAACTTGCTTTGCTTCTCTCTTTGTTTATTAGCTGTGAGAAGAAAATCCACACTGAATACAGTAATGGAAGTCAGTGTAAGGTACATATTGCAGAACTTATAGTAAAATATCACATAAATAATAAATTATTCTATCACAAATGACTGATGGAGAAAGAGAAATTAGTAGACATAGGAAAAGGAGATATTGCATACAATGCAGTTTAAAAGAAGAGGAGAAGTTAGCAAGATACAGGTGGCAGGAAACACAAAGAAGAAACGTGAATGGCTTGGACAGTCTGCAAAGGAAGAAAGGAAGGAAGCAGGCTCAAAAAGAAAATAGGAAGTGATGGTGCACAGACAATCTAGGGCTGTATCTCAGAGGTAAACTGCAGAAAACCTGTAGAGATTTCAAAAGAAAGGAGTGGCTTTGAACTGGATTTTCTGCCTGAGGACTTTCTTCAAGGGGATCTGTTTCTATTCTTAGTCCAAGGAGTGAGATGGGTTGCAGACTTCTGCAGGTAAGATTACAGAGGAGTTACAAGATGACAAAAGGGAATGAAATGGAAAGCAAAGACAAAGAGGCCACAAGATTTCAACCCACTTGGACAGTACACTCAGAGATGTGCTGACAGTGGGAACAGAACCACGCACTGGGACCCAGGACCCCAGTGCTCTGTGAGGAGTCCTTGACTTCTGTGCCATACAAAATCCTTCTCTCTAAATGGGAGAGACACAGATTTGACAGACAGGACAGTCATATTCAAAGGCTCGTGGTCAGTGGCTTGATGGTCCCAAGTGGAGATCCAAGTGGGATAAGCAGATTCCTCCAGCGTTAGTGCTGGAACTGGCCCTGCTAAACACCTTTGTCAGTGACAGGGGCAGTGGGATCAGAGCACCCTCAGCAAATCTGCTGACAACACCAAGCTGTGTGGTGTGATGGACACGCTGCAGGAAGAGGATGTCACCCAGAGGGACCTTGACAGGCCTGAGAGGGGCCTGTGTGAACCCCATGAAATTCCACAGGGCCAAGTGCAAGGTCCTGCTCCTGGGTCAGAGCAATTCCAAGTACAACATGAACACAGGCTGGGCAGGGAATGGATTGAGAGCAGCCCTGCCCAGAGGGACTTGGGGGTGCTGGGGCTGAGAGCTGGACATGCCCCAGCCATGGGCAGTGCCAGCCCAGAGAGCCAAGTGTGTCCTGGGCTGCAGCCAGAGCCCCGTGGGCAGCAGGGCAGGGAGGGGATTCTGCCCCTGTGCCCCGCTCTGCTGAGACCCCACCTGCAGAGCTGCCTCCAGCCCTGGGGTCCCAGCACTGGGAGGACATGGAGCTGTTTGAGCAGAGCATTAACAGAAAGGCCATGAAGATGATCTCAGGGCTGAAGCACCTCTCCTATGAAGATGGGCTAAGACAGTTGGGGCCTGTCCAGCCTGGAGAAGACACTGGGGAAACCTTTTAGCAGCCTCCCAGTACCTAAAAAACCTACAGGGAAGCTGGAAAGGGACTTTTTACAATGGGCGTGTAGTGACAGGACAAGGGGAGGGGGAATGCTTTTAAAAGCAATGAGGATAGTTTTAGAACAGATCTTAGGAAGAAATTCTGTACTGTGAGTAGAATGAGGCACTGGAACAGGTTGCCCAGACAAGCTGTGGATGCCCCATCCTGGGAAGTGATCAAGGCCAGGCTAGATGGGGCTTTGAGTCACTTGGTCCTGTGGAAGATGTCTTTGCCCATGGAAGGAGTCCCTGCCCTTGCCAGGGGTGTTGGAAGTAGATAATGTGTGAGCTCACTTCGAACCCAAAGCACTTTCTAATTCTGTCAAGTGAAATACAAGTAAGCAGTCAGCAGTGTCCTCAGAGTCCTCCTCACTGTCTAATGCAGCACCTTTAGAGTTTTCTAGTGTTATTTTCAAAAAAAGTCAGCACACAAATCAGCAGCAGAAATCAAACAAAATTTGCCAGCTACCCACACTGTCTGCTAATTGCAACAGGGTGAATGACCACTAATGGGATTACAGTTATGCTTAATATCCTCTGAGTTTAGCAATCTCTCTAGCTAATAAATACATTTTGAGCATTGAAACAGAATAGCTGAAGTTAAAAAATTACTAATTGTCATGCTTCAATAACAGACAGCAATTAAATACCATGCAGCTATCTGTTCAGTCCTCCCAGCCCATCCTAGTCGGGAGGAGAATTGGAAAAAAACAGGTAAAATTATGTGTTGAGATAAGAACAATTTATAATTGAAACAAATATAACAATTTAAATTTTTTTTTTAAAAAATGCCAAGCAGAGAAAGNCATTGAAACAGAATAGCTGAAGTTAAAAAATTACTAATTGTCATGCTTCAATAACAGACAGCAATTAAATACCATGCAGCTATCTGTTCAGTCCTCCCAGCCCATCCTAGTCGGGAGGAGAATTGGAAAAAAACAGGTAAAATTAATGTGTTGAGATAAGAACAATTTATAATTGAAACAAATATAACAATTTAAATTTTTTTTTTAAAAAATGCCAAGCAGAGAAAGAGAAAGAGTAACAGAACCCAAGAGAAACAAGAAATACACAATACAATTATTTGCTACCTGCTAACTGACGTCCTCAAACAGCAGCCACCTCCTCCCAGCCAGTTTGCTCCAGTTTATATACTGGGCATGACAGTCCATTTTATGAAATATCCCTTTGGCCAGTTTGGGTTAGCTGTCCTGGCCATGCTCCCAAACAGCTTCTTCTGCAGATTCTCACTGGTAGAGCACGAGACACTGAAAAATCCTTGACTAAGGATAAGCACCATTCAGCAATAACTAAGACATAGTGTGTTAGGAACATTATTCTTACACTGAAAACAAAATCCACATTATTGTAGCAGCTACTGTGAAGAAAATGGACTCTGTCAAAGCTGACAGTAATGTTAGTGTGTTTACACAGCAGCCTTCACACTTCTGTATACAGAGGTTTTCATCATGTGCTTGCATCCTGCTCTGTCAAATGCTCTCGAACACCTAGAAGTCAAGAAGTCAGAAGCGAGTGCTAAAGTCCTACTAATACACAAATGATTCCTAACCCTCTTTCATTTTTAGAGGATTGAAGCTGTGCTACTGCTGTAATGACATTCACTCAGCTGAAGGATTTCTCAAAAACCTTGTTCTGTGCTAAAAAAAAAAATCAAACAGACAAATTTTCTTATTTTTTTAAAAGCAATCTCCTCACCTGTCTTTCTACAAGAGCTTTTCGTCCATCTTGGATACCCTAGATGCTTATTTCCAACTTCCTAATTTGCAGACTTCTCAGCATACTAACTTTTTGGCCTGTCAGCCAATGAGTGTTGACCTCATGGAACATCACCTTTATGGATTTTAAGTGTATGCCAAGCTCCCACGGCAATGGCAGCAGTGGATTATCACAAAGGCCCTAGAGGTAAGAAGTGACATCATGCACTATTGTTACTGCTTTTGCTAGCTCAGCAATACACATATCTGCAAGCCAAACACTTTGTGGGCTTCCTCTCCATGTTGTGTTTCCTCTCCTGCAGATGTGAGCCCTGTGAGAGTCACGGACTTATCCAAACACTGAGTTCTTTAACAGCAGTTCCAGCTCTGTTGTAAACTGCTTGTGTTAGATATTTCCATGGTGTGCTACGAGCTGTAATCTGTATGTGTAATCCTCTTTGTGTTGTGACGTGGCATGAGTTGGCTGTCAACTGTGGTACTTGTATCCTTTCTGGACATAAAAAAATTTAAAAGGGCAGTTAAATCACCGTAGTGTCATGAGATTGCAGCATATGAAGCTGCCATAATGCTTGTGCGTAATGCTTCAGATGCTTTCCGTAACCTAAAAAATATGGATTAAATTATGTTTCCCTGAAGAAACTGAAATGGTAGATAAGCGTTATCAAACACAATCACCAAAAGGATTCATGTAAGGGCTGCAGAGGTGCTGCCTCTCACCTTCCACAGCTCACCCACTTGTGCATGTGCAGTGTCTCTGGGCGAGATGCGCTCTCGGCGGAGCCCGGGAACACAGCTTTCTCCCTGGACAGCTCACGTTTCCTGTCATTGTGTCCGAATCAGCGCTTCCAGAAACACAACGGGGACTTGGCCGAGAGCAAGAAAAACTTCGCTGAGGCAAGGAAGGCACGGGGTTTACAAAAGAGAGCTCGATCCTTGTTTATCTATTTATTCCCTTATCTGGCTAGCTGCCGTTCCGTCACTCGCTTCGTNCAGGCCTCACGGCAGCCGCGCGGCGCCAGCTGGCGGCCGTGCGGCGGAACTGCCGGGGCGGGGCCGGGAGCGCGGCCGGGCCCTGCGCCCCGGGAATTCGTGGAACACCGCCCGCGGATGCTGCCGCGCCCACGGGCACCCTTTTCCTTTCCTCCCGCGTTCCTGCTGCAGAGCGGCAGGCCCTCAGGGACACTTAGCCGGAAAAATGTCCTTGGCACCAGCTGCAGCGCACGGTTGAGGCGCCAAAACAGGTGCTGGTGGCTGGGAGCTCAGCAAGAGCCGGCCCTCCTTTTCTCCTGTGAGCCGCATCTGGATCCAAGCCATGTTCTCCAGATTGCGGCGGTTTCCTCCTGGAGCTGACGATGCCAACCATTTCACAGTGGCTACCGCCACCGCCTCTGATAATTGGTCTCAGGGGCAGCCCACACCCCTGCGCTTCTGCTGCTCAAGGACTAAGACCAAATCTGCTAGTAAGCATCTTCATCTGTGACCAAAACCTCACAGTTTTGTCTTATTTAATAGCTGGGTGCTTTGGAGCATTGTGATAGTCTACAGGCTGTGTCAGATCCTTAGACTTATCCTTTAGTGTTAGCATTCCTTCTTGTTAATGGCAGGGATAAAGTGTGTATGGAGACTCTGCTGGAAACCTTACCATTGCTTGCTAACAGGCCCATTAGACAGCAGTGCAATTCTCTCCCTGATCTTCTGTAGATCTCTATTCTAAGTATGGGATAGACTTTCAGAACAATAATTGGCTGCAATTTGGACTGAAGTGCACAGGAGGCTAGCATTAGTGTTAAGTGGTAGGAATGTGTGGCATACTGAATCCTTTGAAAAAACTTTTCCATTTCTAAAATTTTATGCTAAGCCTATGTGGCCAATTGCCAGCTGACATTCTTCTCTTGTACTGTAAAAATGCTCCTGTCTTGGCTCCTCACCTTTACACTGCAAGCTTTTCAGGGCTGGGACAAACATTTATGTTTCCTTTTGTCTGAAACAACAGAGACATAAACCAGGTAATAATAGATAATAAGTATTCACATTGGGTTATGATATTTGCATATTCATACAGGCAAAGGAAATGCAGGGCAGAGATACCTCTCTCTTCTTAAAATATCAGTTTTTCAGAATTAATGCTGCCACAGAAATGTCTCTATTTAGGAAAAACGACATTTAGAAATGTATAACGATGTATAATATTAGGTGATTGTTTCATAAGGCAAAACTGAGAAATCCCGTTTTGGAATTTCAGCATTTAACTTTTTTCTATTTCAACAGCATCTAGTGTTATTTTAAAATTTTATATAAGAAAGCCCCTAAAAGCTGGAAATAGACATTGGTTTGCAAACCATTCAGAGTCTTTACACACCTTTTTTAGATATATAAGCTATTGCTGAAAGGAATTCAAAAGAATCTTTGCAAGCAGAATAGACCACCAGGGTTTCTTCCACGAAATACTTCTCAAATGAATGACACTCCAGATTTAATTGTTGATGTCTGCAAGTGTTGTGAGAGACTTAATTATATTTTATTCTAGCTCTCCTTGTAATAGCAGACTTCACTGTTTCCTATGTTCACTTTGAACAATAAGGTCCTAAAATCTGTAGATGATATACATATAATAATGTCATTATATTGTCCATTATTTGTTTTAACATAAGAGATAAGATTTGGGAAATTCAGCAAACCAGCCTTCTGTGGTTAGTTTCTCCCTAAAGCCTATTTCTTAAGACAGAGAGCCAGACTACTTCCACCATATTTATTTTCTGTTTACATAGGGACAGTATTATTTGATCTCATTCCTTACTGTCATCTCTGGCTCACAAAGGTCTGAATCCTGCCCCTTCAAACATGTCATGTGGTACAGCTTCCTAATCAGACCTAAGTGGTAGCTTTTCCATGCCTACATACACAGTATGTGAAAAATACCTAAAGTTATATACTCATAAAAGAGTAGAATGGTTGTTGGTAGACTTTTATCCTGTAAAATTAGATGAGATGTTATTGCAGTGAAAACATTCTTTCACTGTTTTATTTCCTGGATGATACATTAAAATACTGTGACTGAGAAAATCAACACAGTATATTTGAAAGTGTACAGAAGCAGTAAAAAATGATTAAGAAAGTTGGGCATAATTTTGCATGTTACAGCAATTGTTTCAAGTCAGATAACTATGTTCAGTTATTAGCTGGCTGAGTTTGAATAAGCAATCTGACTGGCCAGGGAAGATTATGAGCTCAATAAATAAAGAAAATTCAGACTGTTTATATATGCAACATTCTTTGCCAGGAAACAAATTAGCTTGTAACAGAGTAAACAAAACAAACTTGGCTTTCCCAGCATGATCTGTGAGGGTTGCAGAAGCCATGAATAACTTTTAGATTCTGCCAATGATCTCCTGATGTTTTACACATAAAAGATACGAACAGAGCCAGCACTTTCTAGAGGATAGGGAAGTATGTGACAATCAATAGCATAGTAGATTATCAGCAAAAAATAACAAGGTGGCTTGATTTAATATAGGTCAATATGTACATCCAATTTAATATTCTCCTGTTGTTCAACACAATGACTGAATAAAAAATCAATCACATATTTTCTCCCAAAATTTAGCAAAGTTGCCATCTGCTTTGCTAGTTACATCAATAAGATCTTGCAGGTGCTGTTACTGAAACAGAATGAAGATAAGTAGCAAGATAATTCCTCTAATAACTCCTAGGTTCTGGTTGCTGAAAAATCAAACTCTAGCAAATGCTTTATGCCATCTCATTTAATCTGGAAAGTTTCCATTCTGAATTTTCACTTCCTCTGTTAATTATGTTGTTTGTACTGTGCTTAAATCAGTTATGCTATGAAGAGAAGAACTGATGGGTCAGGCCTCCTGTGGATGAAAGTATTGATGCTGAACACATGGACTGTGTGTTTTCACAGTGGAGCCTGTTCTACTCACTGCCTTTGAAAAAAAACTCTGAGGCAGACAGACAAATAATCGGATTAATTACGGAACCAAACTGGAGATATGACATATTTAACCACGGAATTTGAATATTTTAACTTTCTAATAGGTAGGCTGTGTCAATTTTCTGATCAGTTAGCTTTTTGATGAAGAACTGAGAACTGACAGATTTTACCCTTTTCATAAATTAGTTCTCATTGCAACAATATTTTCCCTTCTTAGGCTTATCTTAATTAATGGGATAAAAATTTCTGTTTCCAAAACAATTGCAGAGTTTGTCTGTGACTTCAGCCAGAGTAGCTCACACATTTCTGCTGTGCAGTGTTGGGGAGGGAGGACTCTGTGGTGTTTTCTGTGCAGCAATGTTATCAGTGTCAGGCAGCAGTCCTAGTTTCTCTAGGGTGATACGAGCTGAGGCTCCATAATTTCAGGATGGGTAATTATAGTGAGACACCTAAATTCCTTCTTAGCCATTCACATGAAAACTCACTATAGCACGACCTGCAGAGAACAACTTGTAAAGATTCAGACAGTCTTGAGTTTGAGGAAAAATATACTAAAAGATATGAGAGAACAGAATCTATTAACTGTAAGCTACTCTTTTGGGGGGAAGGACACACACACCTCTCTTGGGCCTTTTGGAAAACCTTAACCACAATACCTACAGGTAAGATCACCGTATGTGCATTTATCATCTAACTTTATTCCCCTTTGTTAAGCCAAGACCTCTTTTTCCACATGTGATTGCAGATATGCTTTAAAAGTTCTTAATATCACCTAGATTCAGTAAGGAAAAGTGTACTGAAGAAGTGAAAAATAGCTTCACAGCCCTACAAAGTGGTGTCATAGGACAGTGTGCTGGAAGGGGATTCTTCAACTTCAGTAGCTGAAGATGGAAAAAATCCCAGTTCACTCATAAGAAAAAAATTAAAAATCAGTTCTCTGTGGACATAAACACATAGCCTTATAGAGGGGAAAAAGAAGGGCAGTTTCAAAATATGGGGGCATTTTGTAGTACTTTTTGTATAAATACAGCATACAAGGGTTTGAAAGACATGCTTGCAGCAGCTGTACAACTCATACTGTTGGTTTCTTTCCATTTAAGGATCAAGTCTTCTTCTCCCATAGCACCTAGTAAATAAAAGAGTGCCTTAATGCATTAGTCTTCTTTCTCTCAAGTAAGATACTCCATTATTTCAGGAAGAAGGCAGCACTGGCTTTAGCATCTGTGTATTCAAGTACGTCAGAAAAAAAGGCTGAAAGGGAGATTTGGAACTTGGAAAAAAGTACAGTAGTTCGAACTCTACTGTCAATTGCATGAATACAACTCCCAGGATCATACTGCCTTTGCCTGAAATGCAATCAGAAGTAAAAATACATCAATGTTGTCTATTCTTGAACCTGTACCTCTGCACCTAAAAGCAGAATTCAGTTCAATACTTATAAATACATCTGTCAGATCAATAAGCTAAGACAAACTCCCCTTCCATGATTGTTTTTGCTTTAAGGCCAGGCTGAGGACTGGAGAACCTGAAACACAGGAATGTTTTTCATTATGACTGCTTGAGAAAGGTAATCTTTATCTTCTCCAAGCTTAGAGTAGTAATCTTTGTCTTCTCTGAGCAGCAAAAATCCTTATGCAAACAAATTCAGATGGCGTTTTGGTTGAGCTTTTGAGGAACTTTTGTCCTTGACTAGGCTGGTCTTTATTTTTAAGTTTAATCACTACTTTTAATGGCAGCATGGCAGATCTCTTAATTTACCTGGGTCCAAATCTATTAAACTTGTAGCATATCTCTCAGGCTTTGAGATACTTCTCTCAAGAAACAACTGCTAGCCTTCAACTGCAAAATTGTTTCTTTTTTACAAATCAGTTTTTCAGAGCTGCATTGGGCAAAGGGAGGCTTGACTGCTCTGGGAAGGAGGGCAAGCCAGAAGCCAAGTGTGAGAGCAAGTCAGCTGGGAGCAGTGGCCTCACTGACAAAATCCCAGAGTTCAGAATCAAGGTCAACAGCTGATGATCCCAGTCAGACACATCCCAGGGTGAGGCTGAGCTGAGAAGTCCACCCCAAGGGTCCAGCTTCTGGGCCACACAGGGGAAGGTTTAGGACTGTGCCCAGACCAGCTGTTGCACAGCTGTGGCACTAGGAGTAAACCCACAGCTGTGCTTCCTGGTGAGAACTAGGGGGGCAAGTCCTTCCCTCCAGCTTTCCTCACTGCACTGGTGGGAGAGCCCACCTTGGCCTCTAACAGCTCTTCACCCTTCACTTCAACTTCTTCACCCTGTCAACTAAATACCAGAAGATATTTAGCACAGACCTGACAAATCTGACTTTGTGCCAAAATTTGGAGTCATAACACACTTAAATAGATATACATGCGGTACTTCAGTCAGCCTTAGAGAATAATGCTGGGCGTCGGTACAAAAAAACCCTGTAATTCTATTCTGAAAAGCAAAAGTTATCCATTTTGGAACAATTGTGAGGGCTTCCAATTAAGCTGGCTCACTTACTATAAACGGCCAAAATACAAACTTCTGAAACCAATGGCTGAAACATTTTGCTATGTATTTATAAACTAATCCTAGAATCTCTTCATTTCTTTGGCTGGCAAACCAAATCAATCACTGTGGCAATTTTCATTTCTCTCAGTGTGCCTATAGGATGCAGTGTCACTATTTTACTGTGTTACAGTATCACACTGACACATTGGAGACATTTGCCTGGCTATAAACTCAAATTTCACCCACTTTTGTTGGATCTCTCAGGACTAGTTTTAAAGGGTGTTGCATGCCTAGGACACAGCTAGTTTGAAGCAACAGCTGCAGATGCTACAGTAGATGAAGAAGAGGCATAAAAGCAACTAGTTGTCTTTTAACATTCTTTTGTTCAGGACAGAAAAAGTTGTCTACTTCTGTTTAAAAATATCATTATTTAGGAATAAGGTATAGGGTGAGATTTCCATAACCATAAGGGAACCTTTGACTTGTCTGTGCATAGGCCTTCTGCATCTCTTTGAGTGCTTTCCTGATGGAGAAAATTTTCCTGATTAACGCCCTTTGAATTGTAATCCTAACATGTGCTGTCATGATAGATTAACAGGATATGTATTTCTATATTGTTTAGAAGAGCCTTAGATCTATAACTAGTAGAGTACCTGTTCATGTAGCAGATTTTTGTGGAATTTTGGAGGATTTTGCTTCATTGTGTTTTTAATACATGGGTTTTAGACCTTGTTTTCTAGGGTCTATTCTTTGACTCAACATATCATTGACAAATGAATTGAATTAAAAAGAGACCTTTGCAGGAATTCAAATTACAAAGAGCTTTTATTTAGAAAGCATTTTTGGAGATAAAGAGATTACATGCAATATTTTTTTCATATTTAATAGCCTGTGTATATCCTGATATATTAATGTGAGATACAAATAAATATATGTAGACTATTCTGTCTCTTTAATTACACTTTAATTTGTTATGGTTGCCTTGGGAATTTTTGTTAGTTAGTATTTCATTTACTAGTCTGAGTTATCCTGCAGAGCTCAGGTTTTGCTAAACCATATAAACAGGTATTTTAGGAGGTCTGGATGATAGGAACATGTCTGAGCATTCTATTCTATTCTATTCTATTCTATTCTATTCTATTCTATTCTATTCTATTCTATTCTATTCTATTCTATTCTATTCTATTCTATTCTATTCTATTCTGTTCTGTTCTGTTCTGTTCTGTTCTGTTCTGTTCTGTTCTGTTCTGTTCTGTATTCTATTCTATTCTGTTCTGCTCAGTTCCAGAGTTCCTTTTTTCTAAAATTATTTCTGCTAGAAACAGTTGATGTCTCTAAACTGTTAGAGAGGGGCACTTACAGGCATGTGTGCAGACAGATGTATGTAAAGGCAAGCCCAGTTCAGATACGTTGAGGCAATGATGTGAGTTATTGAAAAAGGTCAAGATAGACTAGTATTTGTAGACTACCTCTACTATTAGTAGAGAATAAATCTCTCAGAGGATACAGTTTTTCAACTTAGGTTTATATTGAAAAACATCCTCATAAGGAATCACCCCCCCACAGCATAAAAGGAAACAGGAGAAATGAGGCACCAAAGGTTAAAATGATCCTCTGTGAATTCTCATCATGGTGCATCAACTCATCATTACATGGCAATACTAGAAGTTTTGGCTGAAAATGTTCATCTAAATAGAGGAATGCTACTGCTGTGCAAATATCTTGCTTTTGTATCTTTAGCGGAGGAACAAGTGGGAATTCTTTCTGAAGACTTGCTTTGCTGATTGATGGTTATACTCCAGTAAAAACTAGATACAAAAGTCTTTTAAGTCTTTTCTAATGAATTTTTAATGGTTGCATAAGACCCCTCTGATGCAATTAATGCATCCATGCTATCATTCATGTTGCATTCAAAGGACTAAATAAACACATAAATAGAAAGATCTGTGCAGGTAAGCATTTAGTGTTTCATAGCATTTAAAATCTTCCAGTATTCAGAACAGGTGTTTTTTTCCTCAGGAAGCCAAACTGTAGATTCTCATACTGATGCTGCACCCAGAAAGAGCATACAGATTACTGTATCAAGGTTACTGTATCAAAGACTGCCACCTCTTTTTCCAACCCTATATTATTATGCTTTATAATGAGAGAAAAAAATTTTGATGATCAAGTCCATCCTTCCTCACAGAGGATTTCAAGGAAAACTCTGACAGAGTACTAAAAGGCAGACATGAAAATATGATTCCTGTAAAAAAATTCTATTGTAAACCATAAACTGTCATGACTACGTGCTTTCCTGATGTGTCTCATTTTCTCTGCAGAAATTTTGTCCAGTAGTTTTCAATAATTTTCTTTTTATTTTTTTTTCCAGGTTCTTGGCATTCCTACAGTGTGTATGAATAGCAGCTCCAATTGGAGTTGCTGTTCTATGTTAGGATTGTCATAAAATTGGTTATTTCAGGATATTTCTGAGCAAACAAGATATTATGTATACTTCACAGCAGAGCAAGTATTTCTTAGAAGCATGAGAATTATTTTATGTACACACTACAAGTGATTTATTTAAGTATAGTTACTCAGAGGCATTCCCCCAAACTCTGAAATTACACCACAAGAAGCTGTAAAAACACCAGTAACAAATACAGAACTGCAAATTCTATTTATTTATCTAGGTTTACATTAGTATAAATAACAAATGCATACCAACAATTAGAAAGTAATTATTATAAATTTATGTCCGGAATTTTAGATTTCAATTTTTTTTTAATTGACTAGGAAGACTGTTTCTTCATGACTGGATTATTTCCTGCCCTTGTACTTCAGAGCACTTCCCCGAGGTCCTTTTTTTCCTGCTGCTCTAGCAAAGACTTAACAAGATTTTTTTCCTTCATTCACTATGGCAATTTCTATGTAGCAAAACATTAATTTCTGCATTAAAATCAATAGACTAGACTAGACTTAGACCAGNCCAAACTGGACAAACCCAGTCTCCTCAGCTGCTCCTCACAGGACAGTCCGTCCACCCTTCCAGCCCTTCTACCAGCTGTTTCCCCCTCTGGGTGCATCCAAGAGCCTGCACATCCTTCCTAAATTTTGGGGCCAGAATGGCACACTGTGCAATCCCCTCTGATGGCTGTTGGGCTGTGCTGTGTCTGATGCACCTCAGGATGGGATTTCCCCTCCTGCTGACTGAGGTGGAGCCTGCTGTCCACCAGCACCCTCAGACCCCTTTCTGCAGAGCTACTGTCCAGCCAGTCCTCTCCCAACTCAGGCTTGTGCCTAGTGTTACTCTATCCCAGGGTCTCAGTTTAGTATCATTAGCAAATCTGCCAATTCCTGCATCCAGATAACATAAATATATGGAACAAAACTGTCTCTAGAACTGAGCCCTGAGGAACTGCACCAGAAGCCAGCCAGCCACGTTCACAACAACCCTTTGATCCCTGTCCTTCACGCAGTGCAGCTTGTACCTTCTCATCATAAAACTGGACAACTTGTCCAAAAGGATGTTGTGAGGGACAGTGTCAAAAGTCTTACTAAAATCCAAGAAAAATAACATGCACTTTGGATGATGCCTTCCCTTCATCCTCTGGGCAGGTGACCTTAGCACAGGATAAAAATTAGTTAAGCAGGATTTTCCCTTTCTGAATCCATGCTGACTGTGCCTGATGATTGCATTGTTCTTT
>VYXF01012299.1:6938-24211 GCA_013397295.1 Polioptila caerulea | reverse complement strand
GCCCCTGCCCTGTGGTACCCAAATCTCTCTGCGGCTCCAGCCCCTGCCCTGTGGTACCCAAATCTCTCTGCAGCTCCAGCCCCTGCCCTGTGGTACCCAAATCTCTCTCCAGCTCCAGCCCCTGCCCTGTGGTACCCAAATCTCTCTGCAGCTCCTGGCTCCAGCCCTGGCTCTGGGCTTAGCAGAGCTGCTGCAGGGATTCTTTGCTAATATTAACGTGGCACGTAGGGACCATGCCAGGGGCAGGAGGGGGGCAGGCAGCTCTTAAAGGGCCCCTGCAACCAGCTGCTGGTGGTGACACTGAGGTGACATGGGGGACAAGCCTGAGGTCTCCAGAGGGTCAGTGAGGGCTGCTCCATCCAGGCTGTGGATCCCCCCCCTTCCCAAGGACCCGGTGGAGACACCCTGGACATGGGTGGAGAGAAATGATCCACTGGAACCCTCAGCTCTCGCAGCCTCCCTGGGAGATCCCAAATCTCAAAGATGAGGCTCTGAAGCTGTGGGCCCCGTGGGAAAGGGATGCATGGGTGGAAGAGTGGCTTGAGAAAGCAGTGGTGGGAATGAGATGTGAGTCTGGACACTCACTTTCTGCTGATAAAGAGGAATAAAATCCCCGTTCTGCCAGCTCCACCTGCTCCATCATTTCCACCCTCTGAGAGGCAGGAATAGCACCCAGGTGTCCTTCTCAGAGGTTTTACTCCCCGTTCACCCACTTCCCTCAGGGCACAGCAGGCTGGGGCTGGATCTGCTGCACCTCCAACCTGGACCCACCCAGGCTGGGGAGTGTTTGTGGGTGTGGGGAGGAGTGACTAACAGGAACCACTCTCCAAAACCAGCACGGGGTTCTGTGGGATACTGGTGTGGGCAGGGACGGCACCTGGAGCCTCCAGCATCTGTTTGTGGGGACATCAGAGGGCAAAGGGGCTTGAGAGGGTCACTTGCCTACGTCACTTGTCCCCAGGTCAGTGGACGCTGACTTAAGGGCCTGTCTCTTGCTCCGGTTTCCATGTTTCATTCCAGTCTGCCCCTGGAAGGAGAAAAAAGGGCACAGTGTCACCTCAGGGGACATTGTGACTTCACAGTGCCCACAGAGGGGCCAGGGAAGGGCCTGGCTGTACCTGGTGTCCTGTGTAGCTGGGCTGGTTGTGGAGCAGTGGCGGGGGACACAGGGACAGGTTGTACTGCAGAGGTTGGCCCAGCAGCGAGTACCTCCCATCACCTGCACAAGGAGCCCGAGTTTGTGGGGATGCCAGGAAATGTCACAGCATTCCCAGCCCTGGGCTGTCCCCACACCCCCTCCCCTTACCTTGTGCTGGGCCCATGGGCCGGGGGAACTGTGTGAGGACGGGGAGGGGGCTCAGCCCCGTGCACACACTGTTGAGGTTGGTGACGGGCGACGGCGTCGGGGACTGGGTGGGGGACGTGATGGGGCTGTTCAGTTGGGTGCTGGCCTGGGGGAGGGACAGTGTCAGACCCCCCCAGTGCTTGTGACTGCTCCCACACCCACCTTGACCCCACTTGTCACCCAGCCCACCCCAAAGGCTGAGCTGCCTCCTGCCCGTCCCTCCCAGTCCGCCCAGTACCTGAGCACTGGTGTCGGGGTTGTAGAGGTCTCCTGGCTTCTGCCCCCGTTGCTCCAGGCTGTAGTACTTACAGTGGCTCCACTGCACCACGGGGGGGTTTTGGGGGGCCTGGGGGCCGTTGGGGACATTCAGCTGCATCACCACCACACCAGGGCCTGATGGGGACACCCCTGGGGACAGACACAGGCGTGTATGGCCCAGGTTCTGCTGCTGTGGGACACAGGGCACCTGCCTGTCCCTGCCACTGCACAGCCTTCCCCACAATCCCACTCTGGACTCTCTCCTCTGCCACTCATGGCTTTCTCAGGCTGGAAAAACCCCAGCAGGACCCTCTGGGGATTCCTCTCTAATAGCAGAGGTTACGTCTGGGAGTGATGATGTTTAACCCAGGAGAAGTGGGAGCACAGGGGCCAAGCTGATGGATGGCAGCTCAGTGACTGCTCTGAGCATCTCCACAAAACTCCAGGCAAAGGTTCCAAGCACGGATCCATGCCCAGACCTCCATCATCCCAGTTCAGCGTCTGCACCAGCTCACCCCCAGTAGCTGTGACAGGGAGCAGGAATCCCCAGCCTTCCCACCTGCAGTCCTGCCCACTCTCCCCAACCCACAGCCCACCCAGCTCCCTCCACCCCACTGCCCACCACGGCAGGGAGAGGCCAGGCACGAGCCAGTGCCACATCCTGATCATTCCCAGACTAAGGAATCCCCTTGCAGAGAAGCTGCCAGACTTGGCTGTGAAGTGGCAGCTCCACAGCTCATGATCCAAAGGCTGATCCCACCTAGGGAGTTGGTGCCAGCCCTGCCCGTGGCCCCCCATACCTGAATACTGCTGCTGCATCTGGGGGGGGCTGCAGGGCGCTGGGGACTGTGGCATCTGGTACTGCTCAGAGCCAGGAGGCTGCAGGAACCCCACGGATGGGCTGTGGAGCAGAGAGGGCTCAGGTGAGGATGGGGATGGGGAGGAAGAGCCATCTCTGCACAGGTTGATGCCAGCTCCTTCTTTACTGGGTTGGCTGAACACACAGGAGCCTCTGGAGAGGGCTGGGCACACAAGAGCTTGACATGCTGGTGGCCAGGAATCCCCGACTGTGAGAGCCAGGAATGGAGGAGCTCAGGGAGGAGCAGCACTTGTGGTGCCCACCCACCTCCAGCCACAGGAGTTGGGTGCTCCACGCTCACAGCAGGATCACGACGGAACCACCCAAGAGAATCAGGGAATCTCCCGAGTTGGAAAGGACCCACAAGGGTCATCAAGGCTGACTCCTGGCCTTGACAGGACACCCCCAAAACCCCCAGTTAGGGCACAGCACCCCTTTCTCCCCCAGGCAGGCCAGAGCCCCTGGAGCTTTACCTGGTGCCATTCTGCTGGGCAGTGGGGATGACACTGTAGTAGATGGGGACCCCTCCAGCCTGGAGCCCCCCCTGCACAGACTGGCTGGCTGGCACAAGCACTGGCTGCTGGAAGGGCTGCTGGACCACGTTCTGGGACTCACTGGCCATGGGAACCTGGGCAGGGAGGAGAGCAGCAGCTAACAGGTAACAGAGCAGAGGGAACTGGCCCAAGCAGGGTGAAGAGATTCCAGGGGGTTTATTCTTACAGCCCAGCACAGGCACACCAGGCACAGGCAGCCCCTCCCAGGGATCCCCCCAGTCCTCCTTCTCCAGAGGTGTCCCACAGATGCCCACATGGATGTGCCCTCCCCAGGCTGGCAGGTATGCCCTGTGAGCAAATCCCCACCTCTGGCTCCATCCCTCAGGCACAGGAACAGGGCACATCCTGCCCAGCCAGAGCCCCCTCCCAGCACCCCAAGCTGGGGAGCAGCAGATGCTCACCTGGTATGAAGGCAGTGGCGTGTACTGGACCATCAGACCTTGCATCTGGCTCCCCATCCCACTCCTCTGGCTGCTGAGGAGCCCGGGGGGCTGTGCCTGCTGCACCCCCATCACGTTCTGCATCTGGCCCCCCATGTTGTTCCTCTGGCTGTTGAGGAGCCCGGGGGGCTGTGCCTGCTGCACCCCCACCACACCTTGGTATGTTTGCTGCTGGTTGGACATCATTGGCTGTAAACCTGCCAGAACAGGGTTTCAATGGAGCAGCTTCGCAGTTGGTTGGAGGAAACAGCCCCAGATTTTGGATTTAGGGAATCAAATCCTGCCTCTGCCCCCACCTCCCGCTAAAGAGCAGGGAAAGGGCTTCCCTTAGAGCAGATGTAAACACACCCAAGGGAAGCTCCTGGCTTTAAATTCCCCTGGCAGCCCCTCAGGAGGGCTTAAATTCACCTCATGCCCTCCCCCAGCAAGCTCAGAGAGGGAGGGGAAGGACACAAGAGCCTCTGCAGATGGAGGCATCCCAACTTCCCAGCCAAGAGGCAGGTCCAGCAAAGAATGGGAGATGGGGAAGAGCAACCTGTCCCCAGACAGCACACGGGAGATCTTTGGGGCCAACAAAAGCAGCAGGAAAGGAAAATCTGCCCCCTTCCCCCCTTTGCACCCCCTTACCTGGCTGCTGGGACTGCTGGGGGAGCTGCTGTGGGCGCTGGGAGCTGTAGGCCACTGGGTGACTGAGGGGTCGGTATTGCTGGCTGGAGTTCGGGTACTGCCCGGGGGGGTAGTAAGAAACCTGAATCTATCAGGAGCAAGAAAACCCAGTGGTGAGAACACAGGAGGGAGCAGGACCAAGAAAGCTGGTCCCCCAGGACCAGTTTTCTCTCTCACCTGGCCTGGCTTCTGCCGAAGGGAACCACCCAGGGCTTTGGCTCTGGCCAGCTGATGGCTCCTCGGGGAACCGCAGCCCCTTCCCGCGCCTCCCAGCCTCTCATCCAAGCCTTTCCCAGCACAGTAGTGCAAGAGCACAGTAGGCACAACTCTCCTCACAGCTCAGGGGACAATCCTAGAGGTCATAAAGCCCTGCAGGACCCCAAAGAGAGCTTAGAGGTGTCAGCCCTGAGTCCGGCCACTGTCCCTCCCCCACCGCTGAGAGCCAGGAGTGGCCTGGGGGGTCCCAGGAAAGAGCCTGGTGGGCTCAGAGGGCCACGGGGATCATCCTGTGCCTAACAGGGGATTGTGAGACCCAGAGCCTGGACCCCGTGGATGGATCCATCACAAACTAGCAGCAGAAAAAGAGGGACCCACTCCCCAGCAGCCCCTGGCCTGCCAGCTCTGGGAATGTCCCCTCGTGTCCTTACTTGCTGGGGAGGCTGAATGTAGCCCTGGGGCTGCAGCACCTGCTGAGTAGGGGCCGAGTGCCCCGAGGCGGAGTAGCTGGAGGTGGGAATGGGCTGCCCAGGGGTTGCCATGATGAATCCTGTCTGCTGAGGGTGCTGGGAGATGAGGGATGACTGGAACATCGCCGAGGAAGGATCTGGGGCTTCCGTGGAGCCCTGTCGGCTGAGGCTGATCTGCCCGAAGGGGCTGCTGAGCTCGTCGGCCTGGAGTGGGATAAGGGGAAGGATGGAGGAGGATGGCACGTGGGACAGCAGCAGGTAGGACACAGCTCTGCTGGAAAATGCAGACTCCTTCTCTCTGCTCTGGGAGAAGCTCCCCCAGAAAGGCCTCCACACATGAGCCACAGACCCAGAGCAGGACGGGGACATGCGAGCTGAGGGGGCCAAATGCTCAGCGGATGTTGGGGACACGTGGGGTCCCACACAGGCAGGGGTGACTCCAGCCCAGCGGCCATACCCCATGGGGGACACCATTCTCAAAAGATCCCCGTGGAGACAACACAGGGGGAGCCCACAGGGCAGCCACGGCCCCCAGACCCCAGCACTGAGCACAAGCATTGCTGGGGAGCTCTGGGCTTGGAATTTGCTTTTCCCAGGCTCTGTCCAAGAGCAGCACTCCAGCAGCAGCAGCCCTGTGGCCTCAGGCACCGCAGGGCTCCGTGAATCCCAGCCCCAGGACATACCTGATCAGCACAAGCTCACACAACACAAACACAGCACAGAGCACAACAGACAGTGCAGAAGAGGAACTGGGGTCTATACCAGGTTGTACTGCTGGGGTGGAGAGACTGGCAAGAGGACTTGGGGGCAGGAGCTTGGAGAGTACGGAACAGGCTGCAGCGCCGGGACCGGCTACGACCAGCAGAGAAGGGAATGGAGAGATGGAGGGAAGGAGGGAGGGGAGGAGAAGGGAGGAAAAGGGAGGAGAAGGGAGGAGAAGGGAGGAGAACGGAGGAGAAGGGAGGAGAACGGAGGAGAAGGGAGGAGAACGGAGGAGAAGGGAGGAGAACGGAGGAGAAGGGAGGAGAACGGAGGAGAAGGGAGGAGAACGGAGGAGAAGGGAGGAGAACGGAGGAGAAGGGAGGAGAACGGAGGAGAAGGGAGGAGAACGGAGGAGAAGGGAGGAGAACGGAGGAGAAGGGAGGAGAACGGAGGAGAAGGGAGGAGAACGGAGGAGAAGGGAGGAGAACGGAGGAGAAGGGAGGAGAACGGAGGAGAAGGGAGGAGAACGGAGGAGAAGGGAGGAGAACGGAGGAGAAGGGAGGAGAACGGAGGAGAAGGGAGGAGAAGGGAGGAGGAGGGAGGAGGAGGGAGGAAAAGGGAGGAAAAGTATGGAAAAGGGAGGAAAAGGGAGGAGAAGGAAGGAAAAGGAAGGAAAAGGGAGGAAAAGGGAGGAAAAGGGAGGAAAAGGGAGGAAAAGGGAGGAAAAGGGAGGAAAAGGGAGGAAAAGGGAGGAAAAGGGAGGAAAAGGGAGGAAAAGGGAGGAAAAGGGAGGAAAAGGGAGGAAAAGGGAGGAAAAGGGAGGAAAAGGGAGGAAAAGGGAGGAAAAGGAAGGAAAAGGAAGGAAGGAGAGAAAGAAGGAACAACAAGGTTAGTCAAGTGAGCCAACTGCAAACACAGGGGTGTTGCAGGGGGTTGGGAAGCACAGAAACCATTCCAGGGCAGCATCCATCCCATCAGACACAGCCCAGGCAGAGGCTCTGTGGAGCTGGGCAGGACTGACCTGCCCCAAAGCAGCTCTTGCCTGGCAGGAAGAGTGGCACGAGTTCCCCAAGGCCAGCAGCAGCAGGAGAGCCACATCTCCCAGCACAACCCTCGTGCCTCTCCTGTTTCCAGCATTCCCTACGGTGCTCCTTGGCCATTCCTGCACACTCACCTTCCACAGGGACCCCTACTTTGTCACCTGGAGCACCTGCTTTATGACAGCCCCTCACTAAAACCCACACACTGTGCTTCAGGCACCAACCCAGTGCTGGATGGGGGGGTTTGATCCTTTGATTTGACCTTTGGTGACATAGAAGGGACATGGACATGGGGATGGTGCATTTCCAGAACCTTCACCAAAAGTCAAACACCTGAAGTCAGTTTGTCCAGGATCTAAAGCCTTGGATGAGACAGTAGAAGATACAAAGTGAAACTCCAGCACAACCCAGTGATCCTGCATGACATCCCAGGGACTCTGCTATTCCAGCTCCAGACGGACACCCCAGAGTGCCAGCTCATTCCTTGAGGCCCAGAATCCTTCACAAACACATCCACAACCCTGGAGCCACTCCAGGGCCCAAGAACTTCCAGTTTCCCCCTCTCCTACAGCCAGGAACAGCCAGCAAGGAGCTGCTCCTGTTACCTGCAGTGAAAGCTTTTCCAGGAGGTCCTTCCCTCCTCTCAGCCCAGTCTGGTGAAAATACTGAGAACCATGGAACAGCCCAGGCTGGAAGGGACCTCAGAAAAACACCTCAGAAAAACACCTGGCCCAACTTTTCATGGGAAAAGGAGCCTTAGTATGATTATCCAGCAACCTCCCTGCCCTTTTGCATCCTGAGCCACTCCAGTAGCTCGGCTGTGGAGTGAGTCCAAGGCAATGCCAGAGGATCCCTCTGGAGCCCCTGGGCAGGCTGAGATCCAGCACCAACATGGGACAGGAAGGTGCCATGGATACCCCCACACCACATGAATTTGCCCCCCAAAGTCTGCACTGGGACAGTTCCCACCCCATCCCCACTCCTGCAGCAGGACAGGGCTGGGCTGTGGCTGGTCACAGCCTCAGGAGCAGAACAGGAATGTCACCCATGGGTGCTTCCTGGAGGGTTCCAGCCCAGCAGGCTGTGGGACATAGAACATGCCTTGTCTTTAACTCAGGGAGGCATGGTCTGGAGAACACACCTGGCATTGTTCCAGGTCTGCCTTCCCCTTCCCCCAGGACTTCAGAAAACCAGCTCAAATCCAACACCCATTTGGGATAGCCCTGAAGGGAACTGGTTCCAGTTTGCCACTCAACCAAGGGCTACAGATCCTTTTCCAGGGGGGCAGCTGGCCCAGCAGAGCTGGGAAGGTGGGATATCCCACAGAACCACTCAGGCACAGCAAAGCCCAACCTTCTCCCAGCGGGACAGCGAGTGGGGTGACCCCCAAAATCCAGCTGTGAGCCCAGAGCACCCCGGGATCCCTCTGGCCCTGCCTCCCCCCCACCTGTGTGCCCTGTGGGACTCACCTGGGACATCATGGGGCTGCTCATGGCCGGCTGCTGCTGGGCTGGGGGGAGGCCAGGGGCCTGTGGGGGCGGCTGTGGGGCCGTGCAGGGCAGGAGGCCACGGCTGGGCTGTGCTGATGGGGACTGGCTGCAGGCCTCAGGGGCACCTAGCACCAAACCTGGAACAGAGAGAGGCACAGAGGGCTGGGATCCAGGGGGAGAGGGAGGCCACGGGGGGAGCCTGTCACCACTGGAGCTTCCACGGGGACAAACAGGCAGGGTTTGTCTCTGCTCACAGCAAAGCAAGGTGCTGACACTCTGGTGGGTTGTACCTCCCTCTCCATGGCCAGGTGCACACATTGACCCTCCAAAGGTGATCCTGGGGTCTCCTCCTCTGCTTCACTCAGGGAAAAGGAATCTGGCTGCCAACAGCAGCACCTGCCTGTTGGAGGCTCTTCACCAGGGATCCCAAAACCAGGGAGCTGCCAGGTACAGCTCAGGGCTGTGAGGGTCTGTGGGAAGGAGCTGGAGAGCTGTTTCTGGGCACAGCCCCAACTGGGCACCAACACTGTGACCTGCCCAGAGCAGAGGGGAGTGGGAGGATCCCATTGCACAGCCTCACAGGGCCCTTTTTCTCCCAGGAAAAGGCTGGGAGGTGGCAGGTTGAAAGCAATCCCTTCCCATGGCAGAAAAAGCTGGGAAGGAGCACGATCCACACTGCTGGCACCCAGCTGGGAAGTGTCTCCTCAGTATTCTGGTCTTACTTCCAGAAATAAAAGGGTTGTGCAACTACTGCTCAATGCCCAGTAGCTGCTGTTTAACCAATTCTGCCTCTGATCTCCCACATCTCCACAGCTGATCTCCAGGGATTCTGCTGAGGAGCTCTGTCAGCAGCCACATGCTGTAAAAGAGGGAATATTCCACTTCCAGCTGCTGGGAAAAGAGTCCCAAGCACTTCCACCCCCATGGAATAAACATGAGGATATGGCAGAAGGTGGGCTTGGTGTTTTTTCCCCTCAAGTGACAATTCCTTTGCAGCTTTTTTTCCCCTTTCTTCCAAGATGTTCCTAATCACTTGTCATTACATAAAACCTGGAAAGCAACTGTTCTGATCCCAGGGGGGACCAAAGAGGAAGAGCCAAAAAGCAGCTTCTCTCTCACTTCTGCTCAGCACACGCTGGGACAGATCTCCAAGTGCTCCCAGCACTCCATGAATCAGTCCTGGAGGTGGCTGCAACTCCCAGAGTGAGCACAGGGCTGGGGATGGGAACAGCATCCCAGGAGGCACCGTGGGCACCTCGAAACTGGGAGATGAAGGTGTGGTTTCAAAGCCAGGCCTGGGATCCAGCCCTGAAGGGATTCTTGTTATTGCCTACAAGCACCAATCTGCCTCTCCTGCCCACAAAAATGATGGTGCCCAAGGGTTTGGGAGTTGCTGCTGACCAGAGGGAACAGTGGGCTAACACCAGGTTCTGCTCACTGACACCACACACAGCCACCAGCTACCCCAGGGCTCCTCAGCTGCCCAGGATTAAATGGGAGCAAAACCTGGGCTGTCTCCTCCACAAATATCTTGCAGCTGGTTGAAAAGAAAGGATTGTGCTCCTCCCTGACCGAGGGGAGGTGTCCTGGATGTGCCCACACACAGCACACAAATCCCTTGGGAAGCTGCTGCCAGAACCCCAGGGGTTCCCTGTGCATGGGCTGTGCTCTGTGGTACCTGGATGGACAGGGAAGGACTGAGCTGAAGCAGCAGAGACACTTGGGATCCTATTTCCCTTTGGCTTCAGCCAAATTCCCCTTGGCTCCCAGCAGCTCTGGAGCTCAAGCCTGCTGTTTGCTCACAGGAGTTCAGTGAAATCACTGAGAGAGAACATCGTGGGCACATCCCAATGACAGAGTCTTTGACAAGGTAACTGCGTGTCTGATGAGACTAATGGGTGACACTTTCCTTGGCCCTCCTCCTTGGAAAGCAAGAAACAGTGCCAGGAGGTTCATCCTAAGGATCCTCAGAGCTGGGAGAGATTTTGGGAGCAGAAGGGAATGGCAACAGAACTTGGGACAGAGCAGAGGAGAGAAAACAACACAAATTGAGTCTGAGCTTCAGGGGCTGGGAGAAAACTCTGTCCTTTACCCCAAGGTAACTCTGCTAACAGGATGGGAGAGGTGATGGTGAGTTCTGAAGTAGTGGGTGATGAAGCAGGTGGCACAACCAGATGGCACATCCACGCCAGGGTGCTGAAATCCTGGTGCCACCCATGTCCTGTTGTAACCAGACCATCACAAGCCCCAGTTCCCCAACCCAAAACCTGTGTGCCAGGTGCCCTTTGGCAGGGAAAGAGCTCCAGTTCCTCAGCCCAAACCTGTCTGCCAGGTGCCCTTTGGCAAAAAGGGCTCCAGTTCCTCAGCCCAAACCTGTCTGCCAGGGAAAGAGCTCCAGTTCTTTAGCCCAAACCTGTCTGCCAGGTGCCCCTTGGCAAGGAAAAAGCTCCAGTTCCTCAGCCCAAACCTTTCTGCCAGGGAAAGAGCTCCAGTTCCTCAGCCCAAACCTGTCTGCCAGGTGCCCCTTTGGCATAAAGAACTCCAGTTCCTCAGCCCAAACCTGTCTGCCAGGTGCCCTTTGGCAAAAAGGGCTCCAGTTCCTCAGCCCAAACCTGTCTGCCAGGGAAAGAGCTCCAGTTCTTTAGCCCAAACCTGTCTGCCAGGTGCCCCTTGGCAAGGAAAAAGCTCCAGTTCCTCAGCTCAAACCTGTCTGCCAGGGAAAGAGCTCCAGTTCCTCAGCCCAAACCTGTCTGCCAGGTGCCCTTTGGCATAAAGAGCTCCAGTTCCTCAGCCCAAACCTGTCTGCCAGGGAAAGAGCTCCAGTTCTTTAGCCCAACCCTGTGTGCCAGGGAGAGAGCTCCAGTTCTTTAGCCCAACCCTGCCTGCCAGGCGCCCTCTGGCACCTGCCTGCAAGCAGCCCCGTACCTGCCCGTGACGTCCTGCTGGCAGTGCTGCCCTTGCTGCTCCCGATGCTGTCCCCCCGGGTCAGGATGGAGATGCCACTGAAGCTGCTGGCTTTGGTGACGGGCGGCCGCAGGCTGCGGATGGAGCCGTCGGAGTCCGTGCTGCTCCAGGGCCGCGGCTCCAGGGATTTGATCTCGCTCTCGGTGCTGCTCTGGCGGCTGCCCGAGGCCCTGCTCAGCCCGTCCCGGTTGCCCCTGTGGAGATCAGAGGAGTCAAACTGGGCTCCAGTGTAGGGGCAGTGGTAAAGCTGCTGTTGCTGCACCAGTATGCCCAGTGCAGGGTGGTGGGGACAGTCAGCAGCTGGGTTTGGGACCCTTTTAGGGGGTGCAGGGGGAGTCTGACAGCAAAAACCTCCCCAGGCACAGCTTTTGGGACCCTTTTGGGGGGTGCAGGGGGAGTCTGACTGCAAAAACCTCCCCAGGCACAGCTTTCTGTGCTGACCAGCTGTGGTGACAGCCCCTTCCCCAGCCTGGAAGAGACCCCAGCAGGGTCAGAAGAAGATTCTGTGCTGAAGACCTCTCTGTCTCAGAACAGGGAGCTTTTAAAGGCATGGAGACAAAGCTGATGGAGATTTTGGAGACCACTTCCCACTCAGCCCTGCTGAGGATTTCTGCCCAGCTGGGCCTGTTCGCCCAAAGCTGTGGCTGCCCCTTCCCTGGAAGTGTTCAA
This sequence comes from Polioptila caerulea, assembly GCA_013397295.1. Classification (NCBI taxonomy): domain Eukaryota; kingdom Metazoa; phylum Chordata; class Aves; order Passeriformes; family Certhiidae; genus Polioptila; species Polioptila caerulea. Next base: position 12,538 of record VYXF01012299.1, on the reverse strand, counting down.
GGCCAGGCTGGACAGGGCTTGGAGCAATCTGGGATAGTGGAAGGTCTCTGTGCAAAGCAGGGGGGTGGAAAGGGATGAGTTTTAAAGTCCCTTGCAACCCAGACCATTCCAGGATTCTGGGATATCACTACTCGCAGAGCTGTGCCCTCACTGACCACCCTCCCTTAGCCCAGGCCAGCTCTGGCCACAGCAGGACTTTTTGGGAAAGCAGCACATCAGCCCAAGCAGTGAGCCTGGGCCATCAGCCCAGCTGGGAATGGGCTGGCCCTGGGGAGGGATGGTGAGGAAGAGCTGCTGAGCCTGGCTCAGAAAAAAAGAGGCTTGGAAGGAACTCCCAAGGTGATGTCCTGGGATGCTGGGAGCACGTGAGAGCCAAAAATACATCTCTTGGAAAAGCAGCACTCGGGTTATGTCCCTAGGGAGCTCAAAATGGTCCTCAGGCCCTCTCCCCTCTCTCATCCAGGGGAACCCCAAAGCAGATTAACCCAGCTCTTCAGGGCCAGGGATCACAGCCACGGAAGCTCCTGGCACAGCCCTGGCTGCAGCTCAGCTCCCAAAGCTGCAGCTGCATCAGCCATGGGGTTTTCACTCCATTCTGGTGGAGTTTTACTCCAGTCCCAGGAGGATCTGAGAGCTGTCCTTGCTGTGCTGACCAGCCCTGATGCAAGCAGGACACAGCCCCTGTGGCTGTGCTGAGGACACTGCATTTTCCAGGACAGCAGGAGAGGGACAAAGCTGCTCCTGCCTGGCTCAGATCCTCCTGTCCTGTCCCACACAGAGCTGTCCCATCTCCAGAGCTTTGGCTGGGAGAGCAGAGCACAGCAGGGATGAGGCTCTGTCCCTTTTCATCCCATTCTTTGTCCCCACCCGGGGCTGTGCCAGGTGACTCATCAGCCTCACTCCAGCCCTTTCATCCATGGGAAAACGGCTCACAAAGAAAATGCTACTCAAACATGTTCCCAGTGCCCTCAGCAGCTCCTGTGGCTGAGATGGAGCCTGAGACACTTCACTGTCACCATTAAGCCATCCAGCCTTGATAATCAGGGATTAGGGACAACCCTGCCTGATCTTAATGCTATCCTGGCACTGTAAGGGCAGGGATTTCCTGCCCTGCTGGGGAACAAGAGGTGGAATGGTTTGAAAACTGCTGGAATTCCTTCCTGCCATTCCCACCCTCCTTTTCAATTGATGAATCAGCCAAAAAAGGCCTCGAAATTGAGGCTCAGAAGAAAACACCTTCAGCAAGTCCACGAGCAGCTGTGCACAGGGGGATTCAGCAGGATGTGGCACAAAATAAATCACACAGAGATCCCCACAAATCTGCATCTGTCTGTGAGAGCTACAAGCAAAGCATTCTGTGAAGAGTCTGGTGAGGGAAAGCACCATTTTAGAGTCATGCAGAGGTTTGGAGACACCCCTCAGGGGCAGCAGGGCAGCACTCACCTGCTGTCTGTGAGGTATCCATTCTGGCCAGACTGGGAGCAGGAACATGGAGATGGGGAGGAAAGAGAAGGGAGACTTAGTAACTCTGAAAGAACAAACCCAGGTGATTCCAAAGGGTGGGGCTGGGACCCAGAGTGTGTTGAGGTGTGGTGTTGAGCCTCCTGTGGATCTCCATCCAGGCCCTTTCCTGATCCCTGTGACCCTGAGATCTCTCAAATCTGAGTCCTCAGCTCCCTCCTCCACTGAGGCAGCTTTGATGGTACTTTTGTCCATGTGACAATCAAGGCCAGGCATACAAAGGGGTTTCATGTCCTAGATGCAGCATTTGGAGCTGATTCCAGCTGGGAGTGCCCCAGAGCAGCCTCTGAGCCAGATGTGAGCGTGGGACACTGCTCCAAGCACAGAGCAGGGATTTCAGGAAACAATAACCAAGCTGGACACTTCAATAAACACTCTGCCCAATTCCTCCTGGGAATGCCCAAATTCCTCTCAGGAAGGCCTAAATTCCTCCTGGGAATGCCCAAATTCCTGTCAGGAAGGCCTAAATTCCTCCTGGGAATGCCCAAATTCCTGTCAGAAAGGCCTAAATTCCTCCTGGAAAGCCAGAGCCCTGCACCACTGGGTTAGGAGGTGGAAGTTGCAGCACTGGGAAGAAACTGGGAGCTGCAGCTGCTGCTCCCTTTGGGGCAGGAAATGGTTTTCTAAACACCCTAAAATTGCCACTGCATAAACTTACAATCTTTTGGGCAGCAGGGAACAGGACTGCATCTATTCCTCCCCGAAATTTTAGGGAAGGAGCAGACTGGAGGGTGCAGGTGTGGCTCCTCCACCCCAGTACATCAGACATCTTTGAGGGGAGATGGAATTCACTGGCACATCCCCCCAAATTCTGGGAAATTGGTAGAAAAGGCAACGAGAAGAGCTGACCTCTCAGCATATTCAAGGCCACCTTCTGCCCCAAAGCTGCAGGAGGGTCCTGGCAGGTGAATGATCCAAACTTACCTCTCGTGCAAATATCCTCTCCCTGACCCGCTGATATTCCTCCTCTCGCTCTTCAATGGATTTGCTCCTTCTCCCATCCTGCAAGGGGAGTCTGATCTGAAGGGACAAACACAGCTCAGGGGTCAGCAGTTGCCAGCGGGAGCAGTCAGCTGCTGGGAATTTTGGGGAGGATGTGGATTAGGTGGTGTCTGATCCAGCCTTTGCCTTTAGACCTACCTGAGTCCAGGGATGAACCTCCCAGAGGTGCCAGGGTGTTCATTCCTGGACATTGCCAAGCATAACCACCCTGCCTGAGCTCTGCTTGAGCCAGAGATCAGGAATATCACCAACAGTCTGGTCCCAAAGGTGACTCTTTGGAGCATGTGCCAAGGCCCCTGCTCCCTTGTGGATTCTGTGCTTTGTGTGCCCTGAGTGCCAGCATGGGGAAACCAAAAACTGGCACTGACTGCTGTGACCAGCTCTTCATCCTGACTGGAATTCAGGAACAGGTCCCACAGCACAGGACAGCCATGGGGTGATGGGATATTGGGAAAAAATTCCTCCCTGTGAGGGTGGGGAGGCCCTGGCACAGGGTGCCCAGAGGAGCTGTGGGTGCCCCGGGATCCCTGGAAGTGTCCAAGGCCAGGCTGGATGAGGCTTGGGGCAACCTGGGAGAGTGGAAGGTGTCCCTGCCATGGAACTGGATGAGCTTTAAGGTCTTTTCCCACCCAAATCATTCCATGTTTCTATGAAGATGGGGACTACAAGATCCCTGGGGAAGGGCAGGACTCACTGCAAACCCCAGGAAGAGGGAAAGCAACGCTCAGCTGAGGGGTTGGCAAACCTTCCTTTGCCAAGGAAACCTTGGCAAAAGGCTCCACCTTAAAACCTGGCCTAGCCCCCAGCTGATTTCAGAGTATGGAGAAGTACACCCATGGAACCCACACCAATTCTTCATCCATTCCCATAATATTTGGAAAAGTTTTCACGAAATTCAGATGCTGCTGCTTGAGTGGGGTGGGAGCTTCTATTAAATGTTACTTCAGGAAACCCAAGGAATTTTGGAGTTGTTCTTGCCTTGTGATCAGTCACATGTGACTTCCCCAAAGGCTGCAGATGCCCCACTGCCACCCCTCACCTGGTTATCATCCCGATCCATGCTGGTGTCATCCCGTTTTAGGATAAACCTCTGCGGGAATTCTGCGTTCTTCTCATCCTTGATGTGCTCAGAGAACCTCTGCTCGGGGCTGCAAGACAACCAGCCCTTGTTAGGGGGGAAAAAACAGGCCCAGGACATGCCAAGATGTTTGTTGTGTGGAATTTGAGCTCTGGCTGATAGCAACAAGAGCTCCAGGAACTATGGAGAGGCAGGGAGGGCTGGAAGGAAAAGATTTTTCCCTATTCTTTCATTCTGTGACTCTGATTCTTTCAGAGAGGGATGCTCCCTTCTTATGAGGGGAAAAAAAAAAACCAAAAAAAGTGGTGTGGAACCCATCCTGCTACAGAGCATTCCTGGAGAGAGGGGGGTAGGGCAGGGGAAAGGGGGAAAGGGGGAAAGGGAACTTCAGGGAAGGGAAGTTCAGGGAAGTTCAGGGAAGTTCAGGGAAGGGAACTTCAGGGAAGTTCAAGGAAGTTCAGGGAAGTTCAGGGAAGGGAACTTCAGGGAAGTTCAAGGAAGTTCAGGGAAGTTCAGGGAAGGGAACTTCAGGGAAGTTCAAGGAAGTTCAGGGAAGTTCAGGGAAGGGAACTTCAGGGAAGTTCAAGGAAGTTCAGGGAAGTTCAGGGAAGGGAACTTCAGGGAAGTTCAAGGAAGTTCAGGGAAGTTCAGGGAAGGGAACTTCAGGGAAGTTCAAGGAAGTTCAGGGAAGTTCAGGGAAGGGAACTTCAGGGAAGTTCAAGGAAGTTCAGGGAAGTTCAGGGAAGGGAAGTTGAGGGAAGGGAAGTTCAGGGAAGGGGAAGGGAAGTTCAGGGACCTTACATTCGTGTGTTACTGGTCTTGTTGATGATCACAGCCTTCCCAGTCTGATCCACGTTGTGGTCCATCCCAAAATAAGCTGCCACCCGGTGCAGCAGCATCCGGTGGTACGAGGTCATCTGGGGGAACTTCTTGAACTGATTGCTGGGAAGAGGAGGCAGGGTTGGAGCTCCAAGCAGTCAGCCAAGTCAGGATGTACAAGAGAACAGTCTCCTTCTCCCCCAGGAGCCCAAATTCCCAAACTCTCCATTACAAACAACTCCTGCTTGCCACAAACTCAATCATCACTTACTTGTTATCGCTAATGAACTCCAGGATCTCCTGTTCCAACTTGAGCAGCATCATTCTATCCCTGTCAGGAAAAAAGAAAGAAAAAGGCCACTTTAGGGACAGTGGAACAGCATTCCCTGCTCCCAACCCCTGTCCTGCAGCAGAAAAAGTCACAGGAGGAGGTGACACCTGATTTCACACGGTAACAGAATGGACTAAAAAACTCCCTGCTTTTCAAATATACTAAATTGAGCACCAGAGTTTTTTTCCAGTTTGTGGTTGTTTTGCTAACAGTGCTTGGCTTTGGAAAGCCTGAATCCCTGCTCTGCTGGAAACTCCAACTTTGCTATTCCTTTGCCAGCCTTTCCCTCAATCCCACTGATTATTCCCACAGCCTGACACTTGACAACCATTTATAGAAAAGGGTTTAAAGCAATCAAAATTAATTCTTTGCATTCAGAGAAATTATTTGTCCTTCTCTCCCTCTCTCCATCACACACAGTTTCACATCTGGAATTATACAGGGTATAAAATTATATTAATTTGAGTTTCTACATAGTCCCAGCTCTGGTAACTCTTGGAATTCTGAAGAGGAAAACAGAAAAACACTTGCAGGTATTGTCTGGAGGTGCTGCAATCCCCCAGGATACAGGAATGCCCACAGACAGGGACACACAGAGCCCTCAGGGAGTTGTTTTTACTGACCAGGACCTACCGTGGGTTTTTTTTCAGTGTATTTACTAAAAATTCATGCAAATCTATTCCAGTGGAGTCTGTATATTCCTGGCTGGAATCTGCAAAAAACAACAGTGGCAGCAGAACAAATTAACAAACCACTGAGATAGCACTGGGGGAAAGGAGGAGAAAAAAGAGGAAAGAGGAAAGAGGAAAGAGGAAAGAGGAAAGAGGAAAGGGGAAAGGGGAAAGGGGA
>VYXF01012297.1:178099-200695 GCA_013397295.1 Polioptila caerulea | reverse complement strand
TTTTTTGTGTGTGTGTCTGTGTTATAGTTCATCTGAGCTTGGTTTGAAAACTAAACTAAAATAAAACTGTTCCCAAAGAGTTATTACAATGGATATTTACAACTGAAGAGGCACTGGCAGAGTGCCTTCAGCAAGGAGGAATGCTTTACCTGCAGCTGCTTCTTCCTGAGTGATTCCCCATTGCCAACCTTCTTGGAATAAGGTCTTGCACCTTTCATTGAAATAGAGATTAAGAATTGTTGCAAAAAACACACTCAGAAGGAATCTACAAACAGCATCACATTGGTTTTCCTATGCAGCTTTAATCTTCTGACTGAGAATGAAGCACTGTCATCATCTGACCTCCAAAAAGTTGAAGTTCCATATATTAAAAACCTTATAGTTCCAACAGACTAAAATACTCCTTAGCCAAGGATCACCTTTTTGTTTGTATTTCCTGTAATCATTCAGTGGTACTTTGCTGTCTGGGATGTGAACCTCGTGGTGAGCTCACCACTCTTCCTCAGCTGAGCAAGAGCAACACAGCCTCCTTTGTTGTGCAGGAAAGTGAGATTCTCTTCACTGCTGCAAAAAAGCACAGAGGTAGAATTTTAGGTCTCCAGCATGCAGGGTAGTTTGCATCTTTAACCATAACTCCAGCCCGATATGCTTCCTAAGCAAGAATGACTTCACAGAAGCACAGAATAATTTAGGCTGCAGAGGTATTTCAAGATCACTGAATTAGCACAATCGTGTCCACCATGAAGTCATGGCCCTAAGTGCCACATTCACTGCCAGCAGGCAGGGAGATCCAGTCAGGTGAAGATAACCAGAAGAGAGCCCGTGCCACGAGTGAAGCTGCTCCCATCCTTCCTCCTCCAGAGCTGGACATCCAGACAGTTTGCTGGTCCCCCATTCAGCTTTCGAGTCCCCAGAAGTGGCAGACACAAGCCACACAGTTTGCAGCTGGCCTGGAGTGGGGGGACAATCATCGCTGAAACAGCTCGAGTCCTCAGCCCAGCTTAATGATGCCTTTAGAAATCAATAGAAGTTTCACAGAATATAATTTAGGCAAGGCTTGTGGAGACCAAAACTGTCTTTGCACTCCCCTTTCTTAAGCACTTGGCAGTTTTGAACACAGACTCAGAAATGGCAATTTAAAGAGTTTGTATTCATCAACCACCTTACAGCAAAAAACGGGTTATGCCACTGAGTATCTCTGTGAGAAATAGGTTGTAATTTATATGATTTATACTAATTATCAAATGATCCCTTTTCACATGCTCTTTCAGTATGGTGTTTCAGTGACACCCATAAAAGCAAAAGTATTCTTTTCACTTCAAATTGCCATTCATTATTAGAAATTCTTCTTATTTTCTGAAGATATGCCAACAAAAGCAGTTATACAATCTAAGCCACAGTGCAAGTTTGCTGGAGTCATTCAAAACCCCTCAGAAGTGCATTATCCTAAATAATTCAGCTTACATTTCTAAAGTAATGATAATTAACTGTTACTGAAGTATCAAAGGAAAAGAATCTCACGCCTGTTCTGGTAGCAGTTCTGTCTTACATTAAGAGCAGAATAAAAGCTTCCTTTTTTCCCCCAAATAACTGTGCTCCCACTTGACAAATCATTAGATGTAATAGATCAGCTTCCTCTATTTACTGCAGTAGTCCTGAAAAGTGGCAACTATATCCTATTCTTTTGCAGGGATGTTCAAGTAAAAATTGATATATAAGTTTAAAGTGGCAATTAGGAATCAAAAAAATATAAAGAATGCACATGAAATGGTTTGTGGAAGTCATTTACTGGTTTTTGAGATAATGGTACCTGAAATGATGCAATTCAAAGAGAATAATACCTTTAAAAGAAATAAGAGAAGATTTTTAGTTTATTTTTTTTTCACTAAACCATTTTTTAAAAAACCATTTTAGTGCCCAGATGTCAAAGTCACAAAATCTTTTGAGATCTGAGACACTCAGATGAATTTGCCTCAAACCTTTAAGATTACAAGTTACTTATTACCCATGATCAAATTACTTATTACCCATGAGCTAGTTGAGTAGTAGAAGTATCTCAATTCTAAATTCCCCTTATGGATAATAGGAATATTTCTTTATTCCTAAAAAAAAAAAACATAGTCTAGTAGTCTCCTTGTCTTTCTACAATAGAAAATTGAAGAAATCAAAGAAATGGGAACTACTCTTAGAAACTTACTCTTTATCAGATGTGTATGATGGAGAACTGATCTCCTCAACTTTATAGCAATAAACCATCAAGATGGGTCCTCCACTAAAACCTTCCTAGGAAAAGCAGCAAAACTGGGCATCACAGGGCAGTAGGAAGCACTAGAGGGGCAAACTTGCTTGCAATGGGAATTCACTCCCTTCATTCAATGTTTTCTGCCATTGCAGGTCACAATCAACCCTTTACTCCTCCTTCTGCACAGACATTTTAGCCTGAGGTAGATGTGGGACAATCAGGATAACTGCTGGAACAAGGTAATTAACTGAAATTGCTGGCACATGGACTCATACTGCCAAAATAAATTAAAAAAACCCAAACCAGGTGACTGCTATCTGAAGTTTTTTTGACTTCTCAGGTGGATTTGATCTCTGTGATGAACCTAAGCTTGTCTTCAAGCAAGCTGCAGAAAGAACTCTGAGTTTGGGCGTGAGGGTTGTTTGAAGCAGTTGTTTTCAATGTAAGCAATTGTTTTAAAAGAAGAATTATCAGAAAATGTAAAAAAAGGAAGATAGGAGTGAATGTGAGGACATAAAAAGAAAGGTGAATTTTTGTGTGGCCTGGTAAGTGTTCAAAAACCATGGATTGGGTTTTTTTTCTGTGGTCTTCTGAAGTGCAAGCTCAGTGTTTAGCTCATGGAATTGAAAATAATGTCCTTCTAAATGTGAGCCAGGGGGATGTAGGTCTTTACATGGTGCTGAGAGCATTAGTGGAGGAAGATGTCACTTGGCCTTATTGCTTAAGAATAATTACAGTAATACCAGAAAGAAGTTCCAAGAGATCTGTTTGTAGGTGTGATATCTAGAAAACTAAATGCACTGATACTTGGGACCATAAACGTGTGTATTACAAATAATTTAAGTGACACTTTAAAATGTTTTTATTTTCTACTAGGTATTTAGGATTGGGCTAGACAATGGCTGAATGTTGATAACCAACTTGGCTACAAGAGTAGTTTTGTCTTAATTTTGAACTATCTTGCTGTCATAATACAGCAGAGGTAGTTTTATTAAGATCTTGATAGAGAAAGGCTTAAATATTTGAGCAATTTTTTTTTTGGGGGGGTAGTGGGAGGTTGTCTTCTTTCTTCAGGCAGAAGGTGACAAATAAGTGAATACATAAAATGAAGAGCAGGGAGGGGAAATTGCAGCCTCTGAATCTCTCCCTTTCCTTTTGGTTTCAAAAGGATCACAAAAGCAGTAAATGGACCACTCAAGAATTCCTTTTCTCTTTCAGCTCTGTTTGGAGAGCTTTTACTTTCTTCTAACCCCTCTGTGGCATCCAAGACTTATAGCAGTGTTAGGCTGTGCAAATTCCACTTTTTAGATTGGCAAATTGCACCCAACAAAGTGTTAGGATGCATCTGAGGAGAAAAACAGAAAAGCATAAATTAATAGGATAAGTGAGTGCACCCTGACACCCTAGGAAAAGTAATGGAAAATTGATCCAAATTTTGATGTTTTTTACACTTTTTTTTTGTTTTTTTCACTAATGTAGAAACAGAAATAGTGATGCTATTTCTTTTTGCTTTTCTAGACCATGGATTTGGAAGTGAAGTGATGAAATGTGGTGAGTAGGTTGAGGTGGAGCAGCACTGTAATATGCAAATGATTGCCTTGGTTATATCATCTTTCCTTCAGTCACTTGTGGCAAAATAAGATTTCTTCCAATGCTGACTTTATTTTCTTGGAGAAAGGAGTTAACTCTGTGCGTGGTAAGGGTTGAAGGGAATTTTACACCTCACTGGGCAGTCTGTGCCGGTTAACTTGATGTGATCTTGTTATGTATGCAGCACCTTTCTAAAATTTTTGGGATTTCTTAGTGTTATGCTGTAATGTCCTGTTCTGTATTATTTTTTTTTTTTTAGGGATTGAAAAAAAAAAAATCAAAATTTTATGATTCCTAACTTATTCCAAATCACTCTTTGTCTTTTTCAATGGTTTAAGCATATGAAATATTGTCAATTCACATTTCAATGAGATTCTGTGGAGTGACAGGAAGGACAATTTATTCATCACTGTGCTTAATTTCTATTATTTGCTAGGATATCCTGTATTAAATGCAAATAAGAATCTTATCCAATAATGATCTGAATATGTTTCAGAAGTTCTGTTTTCTTTTTTACATGTTCTCTTCCAAATACTTTTTTAAATTTCCTGTCAGCAGCCACAGCCTGTCTTGTATGGTAGGTAGCTCTAAAATCAGTTGGCTTGTTTGCAAAGAGCCCAAATGTTTCCCATTTATCAATACAGTCACCATAGCTGGTATTTCCCAGGTTTCTGTCAGGAAGAATGGCAGACAATTGACAAGAAACACTGGTGGGTTGAAAGGAGGCCCCTGTGGATGTGTGTTGGATTCAATCTCACCCCTCTTGTGAGCGTACATTGTGAGCTTTTGGAAAGCTCAGGTACCAAAGAGTGGTGTGAACTGGCTGTGTCTGATTCTTTCTGGAAAAAGGCACAATGGCAATGTGTGATAGTGACAGGATGGATTGGGTGGAAATGATTGTAGTAGCCTCTGTTTCTGATAGAATTTTCAAGTCAGAAGGATCTTTTTGTTCCACTTTTCTTCCCTCTCCCCACCCCTCCCGTTTTTTCTCTTTTTCCATGGTTTTCAGATGATGTGTGAGACAGATGCTCAGCCTCCAGCCACCCTCCTCCTGTGGCTTTCATGCCTCCAATTTGATTGAATATGAGCACAGCAATGCTTTTTCTCCTGGAGACAGTCTGACAAACACTCTTTGTGTGAATGGTGCACTCGGTTGCTTGGGTAAACAGAGTTGTCTTTTTATCCAGGTGTCAGGAGAAGTTAAGACTTCCTCATAGTGCACCTGAATGGTACCATATCTCATTCCTCCAGGGAGACAGAGGCTACTGATGTCATCTGGTAATTCTTTCAGCTGATTCGGGAATATTTGCCGTCAGGCTAGGGCCAAATGCTCCCTTGTTGTGGAAAAAGCTGTAGATAACTGCTCTTATTCAAACAACTTTTATAACATTCACGTGGTGAGGCTCTCAGGAAATGCTCCCACCTGAAGGGAGATGTTTTCAGCCACACAGCTGTTCAACAGGACAGAGAGGGGTGCAAGAGCTTAAGGTCCCTTGCCACAGCCTTCCCAGCCTGAACTTTGCTGGGTGGGAAGGAGATGATATTTCTTACAAACTGCAGGAAGAATTGATTTTCTTCATTGTCTTAGTGGGTGAGTGTGGGGAGTTTTGGTTTGAGGATTTTTGGTTTATTTTTTATATATATGTATTTTTTTTTAAACCAAAGGTGTCTTGTATGCAGAGTGCTGTTTTCAATGAAAGGGAAAGATTTCAGAGTTATTGTTAAGGCATACTGCTAGGAAATATATTGCTGAGAACAGAAGTCTAGCAAGCCACACAATTGAGATGACAAGCACAACAAAATCCGGGGTGTTCAAAGGACTTGGACAGTTTTCATTAGTGGTGCTGTCTGAGGGAAATGCCTCCTTTGCCTCCTTTTGGCAGAGAGTCAAGACAGCAGTGCGAGGAATGTTCCCTTGGGCACTGAGCCAAGGCATTCTGGGGCAGCATTTTAATGCCAAACACGTTAAAGATTTGACATAAATTAGAGAATATCAGTATACCTCCTTTTTAAAATGTCATGTTCTTGCCTTAAAACTATTGAAACTAACTGGGAGGATGACCTGTGGAAACTTCTTAAACTAGGTAGTCTTACCATCCAAAGTCTGCTGGACAGTGATATTTGTCTGTAAATCGGAGCTCTGATTTCCAAGTGTGGCATTTTCCTGTGAAATCATCTTTTGCACTTGCTGGCTGGTTCTGACTTTGTGCAATAATACAGTTAAAAGCTACAATTATCAGAAAGTTTCACTGCATCAAAGGGAACAAACTGTGGGAGGGAGCACTAAATCTACTGATATTTTTGGGACAGCCTTCAGAGGTTTCCTTTATTTCTCTTAGTCATTACCCTGAACTCCTAAACAAATAATGCAGCCTAATGAAATGACTGGAGACACCTTCTAGAGTATTCATGCTACAAATTACTATAAATAGAATAGTTTTATGCCATAATTCCACCACCTCTCAAATATAATTCTTGTCCAACAGAACCTCAGACCTGTGGAAATGCATGGTCAGTTATTGTGTGCATTCTGGAATACCCCTGTGGTGATTCAGGGATGACTCTTTCCCTACCTAAAAGTGTGGAGAAATGCATTTCTCCTCAGCAGAACTTTCATTTTCAGATAGCTGTTTTGGAAGGGAAGGCAGGAACATCATGCAACTGATTTGGTTGCTAAACTCTGTTAAGATGTTGCTGATTTTTCACGGAAATAGGGTGCTTCACTTTTTTCCCACCCCTAACATTCTGATTGCACTCCCTGCTTATGTAACGTGCATATGTCTTGCTATGCATAAATTTTTTTTCCCATTGCCTGATACCTGACAGGCTTCATAAACTTGTACATATTTTAGAGCTTTCTCTGTGAGGCAATATAGTTTGCACTACAAATGCCTGAGTTATTTTCAGTTGTTTGGATCTCGGGTTTAAATTTGGGTGTGGCATTAAAATATAAATCTGTTGGACACTTGCAAATTCTGTCTTATGTTGGGAATATGTGAATGTGAAGCACAAAATATTAAACTTGAGCTACTCTCTCATGTCCCTCCTTGTACACCATATACATCTAAACCAGAGTTTTTTGTCCACATCCTTGAAGGAAGAATAGAATGTGCATAATTCTGCCACCAGCCTGAGTTTTCAATCGGACTGTAAGCCCTCGCCTTTCAAAATCAAGGGTCAGGACATGAAATCTGCATCTTTTCAGGAAAATGCAATACCAGATAATCTAAAGAGAAAGAAAAAGATTAGCCACTTAAACTTCTGCTTGCTATTTTGTTGACCACAATTGGGTTTGACAGAGCAAGGTTTGCTCAAGATGGGTTCTCTATTGCAGTGAGCTTCCTGGTAACTTTGAATTTTAAACTTGCTTTCCTTTTTTCTCTGTATTAGCAGGCAGGACATCTTCTGTGAAGTGTAACTGTGGCCTGGGGTAACCTTTCTGCTTTGGGTGAAGTACAGACAAGGTTCTAAACTGCTGGCACCCATATGTCACGATTTTTTTGTGCCATGACAGCAAGGAAATGGCTGAAGATGTCCCAGTGATTTGTGCTGCACTTTTCAGCCTGGTTTTGGTAATATACACAAAGCTGACAATGTTTTTCACAGACTTCTTTAGGTCTGCAATGTCTGTGAGCAAAAGCCACCTCAGTATCTGGTGTCTGACTGAGCTTCAAGTAATTTGTGCAGCAGATTCTCTTGCTGGGGTAAATAAACAGGTGCCACAGGCTGAAGTTTTCTTCACAGCTCCTTGGAACCTGCGGATTCTGCTTGGGTCTAGATAACCCCCCAGCACAAACTGTGTTTCACAAGGCATTTGGCCAAACTCTCTGTTGTGGTACTGCTGTGCTGTCATTTTGTGGGTTTGGTGCAGGCCTGGTGGGAATGAGGGGAGGGTCTGTCTTGGCCACATTTTCCAGCCATACTATGGAATGTGAAAGTGAAGGGACTGCATGGCACCTCACTACTGAAAAGACTTTAGTGTCATTCTTGGACATCTTCCCAGATTTCTCACCTTCACTGTAGCTCTCATCTGATTTAAAAAAAACTGGTTTTTCATAGATCCTTGTCTGTAGCAGCGAACACACACTTTTTTTTTTCCATCCTGTTGTTGTGGTAGTGTCAAATCAATCTCCTTCTCAGATGAAAAGTTAAAAAATATGTTAAATAGCAGTTCAGCTCCTCAGAAGAGCATTTGGTTACAAATGCTGGCATAAGCTTGTCCTTGCAGCCTTCTGTACTTCCAGATGCCACTGTAAATTTACCCTTTCAGTGAGAGCACCCATTGTAACAGCACTTTCTACAAAGACAGGCTTGAACAAATGCAGCAGAAACTTTGCATTTGTGCCTTTATGACTTAATGCCTTTTAAGCAGCTTTTTTTTTTTTAGTCAATTACGTGTTTCCTTCTTTTTGTGCCCAAGTACTCTTTTTTTTGTTGTTTTTCTGTTGTGGAATCTTTTATACTGACATATAAGTCTATTTTTTTTCCTTGTTCTGTGAAAATGTGTCCCAATTTAACTTCTTAAGAGCTTATTTTACTGGTTTTGTTTCATTCCCTGCTGTGAGGAAGTGCTGTAATAAGAGATTATTTTCCTGAGGATGATGGTGCTTTTTCCTTGGAACTGCAAGGCTAATAAAGGTGCTTGATATTAAATGTACCTGACAACTCCGGGTGATGATGAGAGGGTCTGTGCTCCTGTGGTACAGAACTAATGTTGGCTCATGAAACCTCTTCCAGCCTCGTGATCAGGTTGAGATTGACAATAAAAAAAAGAGGCCTTAATACATCCGTGCTAAGCTTCTCCTGTGGAATAATGAGAAATAATTCCAAGAGAGGAGGCTTAGAAGATTGTTTGGGATTGCCTTTAGTTTACAGTGATCCTCCAAGGAAGGTGACCTCTTGGGTGTACCTAGGGAGATCTGGGATCAGGCTAGAGGCTCTGCTAGGAACTTGCTTTTGGAAGCCTGTTCTTTCAGTTTTTCCATGGCCTCAGCTCTTTTACATATTTATTGCCAGATACAAACAGGTCTTTCTGGCACTCTTCTTTAAAAACAAAAGTAAACCCCTTGCAGTACACAGGAACAAACTCAAATCCCCAAAGCTGTAATGCCAGCCATGCTGCATAATACCTGCACCTGATCTCCTACAGCATCTTGGGCAAACTTTTTCTTTTTTTATTTCAAGGAAGGGACTTGACTGAATATCCAATCTTGGATCCATGTATCGTTCTTCCTGACTAAACAATTTTTTTCCAAAACCCTGGTGATAAGAGGTGTGTTTTTCTTTACTGGCTGCCTTCCCTCTGTGCTGCCAGTGTTACTGCACAAAATAACCAGGATTGTGCCAGAACTTGGCCCTTGAAAGAACTACTGGGATTTGTGTGTGTGTGTGTGTGTGTTGACATTTCAACCTCCCTTCCCTTTCCTTTTTTTGGATGTCATAATCCACATTCTGCATTAAAGGAGTAAGACACAGAAACATGACAAAAGAATCTCATTATTCCTTTTTCAGTGGGTGCATGACAGCTTGGGGACTACTTTATAATTTTTTTTCCCCTCATAATTTGCGTTTTTGTCATAAATATGAAATGACTGAACATAAAGGCTCTTTCCCCCAGTATTCTAAACAGTATTAAGGCAAGGAGGGTGTTGAGGGATGCCTGCCTTGCTTACTCTTGCTGGCTTACTTATCAGACATTTGTAAGCATATATATATATGTAGTTAATATTTCTTGGTTTAAAATATTATAAAAGGAAGTAGTCTAAGAAAAGTACAAAAACCTGATTTTTTTTCTCTGAAATGTCACTGTGCCAGGTAATTCTTCATGATCAAATACAATAAGAACAGAGAGCCTGAAGTATTTTAATCTGAGTGGAATTCATTTGTTATGTAAATTAAGTGGGAAAATTGTGCAGATGTGAGAGAATAGGAAGTTTCATATTCTAAATCCAACTTCTAATGTCATTGCATGAGTTCATCTCTTATTGAAAATTTTAGTAATTTTCTGCTAAACTTAATAACAGGTATGGAGGAGAACTTCATAATGTAATGACTAAAGGTTTTGCACTGTAAAGCTATGTATATATAATTTGTATATACAGATAATCTATTATTTGCTTGTTCCTTTGAGCTTTTAATTATTAGAAGCAATCAAAGCTCTGCAAGACTTCAGTGTCTCAGTTCCCTCATAATTTCTAACTAGATTTTTATATAGTGAGCTTCATCTCCTCCTATTTATTTAAAACAAACTGTTCAATCACTGCTCCAAAGTCAGGAAATCTTTGTAAGCTTTGTAAACTTGACTGTCAAAGCATAGCAATTTTCAGGAATTTGCTTAGATGTGTGTCCCCCAATGATCTCTCTATCTCTGACTCCACATTTTGCAGGCTATGTAGAATATAGTTTATTTAAAATATAGAATAGATAGGATTTATAATAACGTCACCTGACCTCCTCCTGTAACACTGTAGGGCTGAAAAGTCTGAGATAATCACTTAGTAAATGTTTGTTACTAAAGCAAAGCCAATCTATAAATAGAACTAAAGTAGAAGGTGTGTCTTGAGAGCTTACCAATGCTAATTTCAACTCCTTTAGTTGTTCAATTAGTCTGCTGATAGATTAACCCCAGCAGATTAATCAGTGTTTCAGGCTTGCAATCCTACCTCTCCTTTCCTTCTGTTTTTCTTTTTTCTCTTTTCCATTTTTATTAAATTATGGAAAGTGTTTATCCTTTGAATACAGATGATAAACCTCTAGAGGTGGTTTTGGGAGATGAAGCTTCAGGGGTTGGCAAGATAGACATTTACATTTAAAGTGCAAATTATTTGGGCTAGTGGGTTGTTATGTCTTCAGGGCCATTTCTGCCAGTGTTCCTCTAAATGTGGCACATGGGACTGACTTCTTCAGCCTTAATAAAGATGAAGGTTACCAGAGCATGAAACTTTACAAACAAGTTCTACTGATATATGTTGAAGATTTCACTCATTTCCATTTTAAGTGGAAACCAGTTTATAGCTTTGCAAAATGGAGGATCCTAATAATTGTTTTTAGCACTAAAAATAACTGATATGGCTGCAGAGTTACATAGCACTTCAGAAATGCAAAGTAGGAGTTAGCCTGAAACTGCTCTGAGGCTTAACTGCAAAACCCAGACACAGTCTTGGAATAGAAAAC
This sequence comes from Polioptila caerulea, assembly GCA_013397295.1. Taxonomy (NCBI): domain Eukaryota; kingdom Metazoa; phylum Chordata; class Aves; order Passeriformes; family Certhiidae; genus Polioptila; species Polioptila caerulea. The sequence goes on along the minus strand of VYXF01012297.1, from coordinate 189,690 downwards.
AATACAGTGAAGGAGAACAGGAGATGATGAGGAAAAAGAAAGTAAAAAAGGGTGGAGGTTTTTTATTTTTCTTGAAGTGAAAGAGCTGTTATGGAGAAGGAATGACCACTAAGAGCAGAATATGTAAAAATAAAGATGAAACAATCCATGGATCCTCCAGACAACAGCCAGGGGTTTGTATCCATAGTTTAGCAAAGTAAAAAACTCTGGAGGATGATGAGACTAAACCTGGCATAATAAAGTTACATAAAAACATCAGTGAAGCATGTGGAAGAAAGGGGGGGAGAAAGGTAAGAAATGAGGATGCATTTTTCTCTAGTCTTAGGGGAAAGGAAGCAAAGACATTTGGCTAAGGCAGACATGTCTGCCAAAGTGAGAAGGAAAACTGAGTGGTATTGAAGCTATCAGCTTGAACAGTTTGAGCAGTCAGTCTGCAGACTTCCATTTGCATATTTGATGCCTTTTGCTTTTTTTATGCTCTATCAGTGGTATTTTCCTCTTTCTTGTTCAAGGTAGACGTGGAGTTAGATTTGGGTTATTGATATGTGCTTTGACAGCTCACATTTGTCATGACTGGCCCTTTACTGGAGTAAAAGCAAAGTTAAGAAAGGCTGAAGGGATTAATTTATGTTCAAAGAACTTGGAATAATCCCTAAAATCCCATTAATGTGTATTCAAAATAAACAGAGAGAGACAGAGGCTGAAAAACACATTTGGCCCTCTGCCTTCAAATATTAAGCGTATCTTGCTCTGTTGTGCATGACAGTTCTGGGATAGAGGTAACAGCAAACATGTTCAAACAATCTCCCATCTGTGAAATCATGTCCAGAAGGATCAAAGGAAAAGAATCGACCTAAGGTCTTCCAGTGCAGACTGGTAACCAGTCTCTAGCCAACTCTGTAAAAGTTTATGGGTATTTGACAGGCTATATGAGTCTTACAAGCTCCTTTACATTAGCCTGGCCTCCTGAAGGTCCTGTTTGGTACAGGCACAGGCTCAGCTCACACACATGGCTATTTGTAGCTGTCACCTTGTGAGGCAGAAATGAAATGTGAAAGCCTTGAGGCAGGAAGCCTTGGATGTTTGATGCAGGCTGGGTCACTGAAGGGAAAAAAAGGTGAGCAAAAACTCCTTCCTTTTGTTACAATACAAGGAGGAGATTCCCCTGCTAATATAAAACTCCAAACACTCATAAGAGTGTCTCTGATATTGATAGGAAACCTGAAAGAATGTGTTATTTCAGTGGCACTCTCAGCTGGGACTGACCAGGTCTTAAAAAGTCTAAATCAGTGTAACAACCACTAGTGCCTGTGATGTATATCCTGGATAGGGCATTTTTGGTAGTGGTTTGGGGTTCTTCGTGGTGTGGGGTGTTGATGTTATGTTTTCTGGGTCTTATGGGATTTTTGTTTGTTTGTTTGTTTTTCTGGTGGAATTTTTCTACTTATGTCACTTGTCTCAGTGATTTCTGAAAAGCAGTAGGAAGTGTGGAGCTGCTACAGATGGTTATGCACATGCCTTCCTCTGCTGAGTAGGCTTTCTGCTCCTGTCCAAACTTTCTCCTGAGCTTTTTCAGGGAAAAAAAAAAAAAAAAAAAAAAAAAAAAAAAGAAAAAAACCCCTCTCTTGATGAGATTTCTGTATTTCTCACATCAATAATTCATAATGTTCGTTCCCTTGCTGCTCTGAAGAAAGGCAGAGAAAGAAGGAAGATTGCAGCAGAGGGAGGTGGAGAAGCAGGTTATTTCAGGAGAAAAGGACTGAGAGGTAATAAAATCTACAAGTAGATTGTAACTGCTCTCAAACTTGTCTTTATTGCCCTGAAGCATCTAAATTACCTTTTCATAAAAGCCTGCTTCTGTAAGATGTGTGTTCTATTCCCTTTCTGGTCAAGAGGTCTTAGATTTCTGTGCTGCAGAATGATTACCTTGCCAATCGATAAGCTTACACTAATCCACCTGTGATTTCCCATCTGAAATTATTTACTTACTGGAAGTGTCATGTAGACGACAAAACTGAGCTGAATCTGGAAGAATTCTGTTAAAAATGCATTTATCTCCATTAGTTCTTTCTGAGAATCTCTTAGACCCGAGCTTTTAAGAGTTGTGGTGCTCCAAGGAGCTGCTTCAAGTGGGAAGGCGCACTCGAAGCTGATGAGTGGGAGGGAAACTTTTCCCTCACTTCTCAGGGAGAACTGCTTGACTGGTGATGTACCAAGTGATCCTTGCTCCGTGGAGGCTTTGATCAGCTGGTGCTTCCTTCACCCTCCCTCGAACACTTTTTCCTGGGAGAGAGGTGTGTGTGATCTCATTTCCATGGCAGTGTCACACATCACAGGTTTTCTCAAAATCCTGGCTCTCTTCCCTTTGGCTGCCCCTGCTGCAGGCAGCTCTCTGTACAAACACTGCATGTCAGTGTTTCTTCATTAAATTCCAGTGGTGTAGAGTGGGCTTAGATTTGCTAACTATGGCCAGGAATTGAATGCCAAGTAAGAGAAGTGTAGTCTGACAAATATTTGTTTCTTGAGAAAGCATTATTAGTTGGATTTTCCTCTGGAATACTTCTGAGTGAAGCCCTGAATGGAGCAGAATCCTTAGCAAATCCTATGTCCTAAATATTTGCAGAATGTGGTTTCTCAGACTTCCCTTTTCTATTCCAACACTGTGATTTTTGTGAATTTCTATTTCTGTCCCAAATGTCATAAATGCCCTTGGTTAAGGGCTTGATTTCCACTAAAATATTTGGAGTCAGACATATATTTTTCTCTGGGCTTTCTGGGAATTACCTTGTAGATAAACTGAATGTTTTCATACAGCTTAGCTCGAGCCATTTTTGACAGAAAACCTAAGATTACAAGACTTAACTCAGTTGGTCAGAGCGTGGTGCTAATAATGCTGAGGTTATGGCTTCAGTCCCTGAATGGACTGTTCACTTAAGATTTGGGCTTGATGCTCTTGTTGGTCCCCTCCAACTCAGGTTTTCACAGGATCACAGAATATTCCTGCTTTCTCTAGTTTCTGAGGGTTTCAAAATAATCTCTGGCAGATTTTAATGTTGCAAACAAGAGAACAGCATTTGCCTCCCACTTTTCCCCCTTTCATGTTCTTGCTTCAAGCCCTTTTCTTATTTTTTAAATATTATCCTTCTCTATCCACCTTTCATCACAATTTTTTTCATGGCAGAACTATTATGACAAACAGGAGAGCGCTTAGGAGACTTGGGTGAGGTGTCATTTTTCACTCTCACTGGTTTATTCTGCTTGCCTCGGGTGGTGGTGAAATTATTAATATTTAAGATCTGAGATGTCTGGCTAACAAGTTTATCCTAAATAAAAGAGCATTCCTTTCAACTACAAAGTGTTTGCGATTGCTTGCAGCTGCCCACTGCTGCAGTGAAGTAACACTGTGTGTGCCACTCCTACAGGCTCAAACAAAAGCCATCTCAAGATGTCACACTAGCTACTGTTTGCCTTTTTAGAGGTGCTGGTTTCCCTTGTGTGTGTGCTGGTTTTTGGTTTGGTTGGCTTTTCCCTTCTGCAACACTGTATAGGTTGGGTGTCTGAAATCTCTTGGCAGAGAAAAGAGGAACAGAGGGGCAAATGCTGTTCATATGTGTTCTCTCACTATGATCGTAGCTAAGGAGGCTTTCGTCCGACCTATCCTGAATTACAATTTCATTTGGAGTGCTCAGATCTCCAGCAACTGAAAGCTCAGTTTCTCCATTTTTAAAGAGTCATTAATAGTTTGATGTTCTAGAGAATATTTTGAGAAGTTGGTTGAAAGATGGTATCAAAGTGGTAGTAAGTCACTGTTTTCCTGTTTTGGAGAAAAATAGAGGATTTTCATCAGTGTTTGGGTGTGAAGGATAAAGACTGGAAAATAACTGGTAGGGTTTTGTTTACATAACTTTCTGAATCTGCTATTTTGGACTTGCATTGCCATGACTTATTTGTAAATCAGGGCTTATAGACCAAATCTCCCTCTTTCTGTGTGTAATACACATCTTGGATCATAAGAATTTTGCTCAGTGCTGAAACAAGAAGAGAAAATTCCTTCTGTTGCCTGTGAGCAGTCCTGGGTCCATAAACAGGTTTCACCTGTCTATAGCTTGATGAATGATGATGTTGCTCTGAGCTGGGATAGATTCAGGATAAAGCAAGGCTGGCTCTGGGCATGTCAATACAATTTAAAATATGATTTATTTCAGCCAGAGAAATACCAGGCAAGTTACTGCTGACATCTCAAATGTGAATAGCTTTGATTTTGTACAGAATGTGTCCACTCGACACTCCCTTCTGTGCAATTTTTATGTCCCTGACACCTCCCTGGAGTGTGCATTTGCTGGAAATGTGGTTCATTGACATTACCACATGGATCACCCAGTAATCCACCCAGCCCTGGTAGTTAATAGCAGGAACATCTGGCTGCTTGGAGGATAGTTTTAACACTCTTGCTGCCAGTTCAGCTCAAGTATAACTTCCTGCCATTCCAGTCAAAATCAACATGAATAATTTTGAGCATAAGTCCATTTCAAATTTATTTAACCTCTGTTCCAGCACTCCTAGACCTAAATGTTGAGCTTAAAAGTAGTGAGGCTTTAAAACTTGCATCTTTATCAGTAAGTGGTTGTATGAGTTTGGGGTTTTTTATACATAGTTTAACCAAGGAAAACATGAAGGAAAATCCTATGCTAGTTGTTCTCCTGCACCCCAAACCAATACAGGTCCTTGCCTTTGCAGAATTTCATTTTTTTGCAATCTGCCTGCCTGCATAACAATGGAGAACCAGAGGTTTGTTTGGTCCATTGTACCTTGGATTTGAGGGAAATGCTTTAGAAAACAACCCAAAATGAGAAAACAAGTTTTAAAATCAGTTTTAAAGTTGAACTTCACTCAATGTAAGTCATTCAGTAGTTCAGAAAGGGAAATACTGAACAGAAAAATAGTTTTGTTGAATATTTGTATGTCTTTGGGCTTCTCTAGGACTTGTGTTATGGGAGTTGTATACAACAATAAGGATACCTCTCTTATATGCTTCTAATTTATTGTGAACTGGGTTTTTTTCTCTGTCATTATTAGCATGAAATAAACCACCTCAGTATTAGGGGGTGAGTGTCAAAGCTGTGCATGGGGAATCCTGTGCTAGAAATGAAAAGAGGACAAGCAAGCTTTAAAATATTTTCCTGTGGGAAAAGAACTTGAAGATAGAACAAAATCTAAGAGTATTTCTCTAATTCTCTATTTTTATCCTTTGTGATGAGAGGTATTTTGGGGAAAGCAACAGGAAGAGGTAATGTAAATATGCCAATACTCATTGAAAATCCCCATTTCATCATTTTACTAATGGTGGCCTGGAGAGCACAAAAGCAGTTCTATGACTATTCCTGGCTCTTGGAAAACTGCTGTGTGTGCTGAAAGGAGCCCTCATTTGTAGACCGAAAGCAGAACATTCCAGTTCTGGGCATATTTTGTAATCACTTAAAATTTTGACTGGGTTAGCCTGGAGCAGAATGAAAATAAGTGTTGAATTTGCTTCTTGTGTAATTTCTCTGAAATAATCAGGTGTTTTCCAGGTGAAGTCAATGTGAGAGCAAAGAAAAATGCTCCAATCTCTCCTTAAATGGATTTTTTTTTGTATTCCTTATGTTTTTCCTTATCCTAATGTGTACAAGTCATCACTAGAAGGACTTTCTTGTAATCCAGTCAATGGCCAGGGGAAAACACTGGGCAGTGTAAAAAGGAAAGCCACAAAAATAATCCAACACTCCATTTAAGGAGACAGAATTTGAGCTTTTCATAGTTAATCTTCAAAAATGTGTTCTGTTCAACTCATTAAAGAACATAAGAACTTTAACAGAAATGTAATTATGTTGTTATTCGGGTATTTCACACAGAATTGCAAGAAAACTCAGTGGCTAGTGGTTGGATTTACATTAAAAAACCTTAAAGTTAAAATGAAGAATTTCATCCAAATGAAGCAACTGAGTTTACTGGAGCTCAAATACACTTATTGCACGCAGAGGTTGGAAGAATAAGATGTCTGTTGGAATTTTGAAAGCATCAACAACAACAACAAATCATCTTTATGTGAAACCTATTTATTATACTTTAGATTAGATCATGGGGCAAAAGCCAAATTACCAGATTAGATGATCAGAGTGTTTTTTATGGCTATCAAATCAAGGCCCTCTGAGATGGATCACTGTGACCAGCAGACCTCTGGAAACTTTTCAGGGTAAACAAATACTGACTCATTTTATTTTACATAACATTATCCTTAAATCAAGTATTCCATATCTCTTGGAAATGTCATATTTTTTAATGCTTTTTTTTTGAGAAACGTTCCTTTGTATCCAGTTAGTTTTCCTATAATTTCTTCAGGATTTTTTTGGTAAATATTTTAGTAAAAAATGTCTTTCTCTGTTTGGTGCCATGTCAGACAGCTCTCTGTGGAACTCAACCACATATTCTAAATTTGCTACAGGCAATAAAATATTTAAAAACAGTGTGGAAGGGGAAGTATGTTAACTTAAATATAATTCTGAAAATAAACTGCCTTTTTTTTTTCAGCCTACCCATAAGGCTGAAAGTACAAAGAGCATAAAGTTCTGCTGAAAATATGTAAATTCATATGGTTATATGCATTATGAACTATATATGCTTCTCTTTCACCATTATCTTTTTCTTTTGTCTGCACCTTTTTGTGAACTCTTGACTATAATTCTGCAGGACTTGTGACTTAATAAAGCTTTTTGGCAAAATACCTAAAAGTTAAGATGGTTTTTTGAGCTCTCAAGCTCTGGAAAGCAGTGCTTATAGAAACTTCTGCTGTACAGAATTGACTTTTTTCCCCTTTGGATTTTTATTGCCTCTGGACAGGTTAAAGCAGTAAGGCCTAAAAATGAACCTTCCTTCAAAGCAAGCAAGAATTATTGAGTGCTTCTAGGGCATAAGATGATGTTATTCTCTAGATCATGTTAATTGAGACGTCTTTCTGCCAAAAAAGAAAAGTTTAAGTGCTCCTCAGGTTGTGTTACAGACTGACCAAACAGAAATCTTTGTGCATATTATAACATGAGGCAGCAATATGCAAGGGAAGAAAGACCAGAGAAAGAAGCGTGAATCTTTTTTTGTTGTTGTTATTGTTTGTTGTTGCAATTGATGACTTATTCAAAACACATTTAATAAAATGAATTAACTTAATCTGCAATGAGTAACACTTGTTGGAGGATGGGAACCTGTACACTGGATAATAATAAGGAACTGCTGCCTAAGCTTTTAACTTGCTTCATCCACACTGACTTGATTTTCTTGGCGTGCACTAGGTGACAAATATTTTCAAAGCTGTTTCCTTAACAGCCAAATGTTTTTATAATGAAGCACTTGTAAAATAGGGTAGCACGAGGTGATGATCAGAGTGCTATGAGAATATATAGACATGGGGGGAGAAAACCCTGTAATTTCATGACTCTTTTTAGTGGCATTATATAGGACCTGGTTATTTGATTGCCTCCTCTTCCACACCCGATATTCATTATTTTCATTATTAATATTAAACCTGTATTTGTATGCAGATGTCATTTGATAATAAGATTTTGCTGTAGCATATATCTTGAAAGATTTAATTTTTGTTTTGCTCTAAATATTACTTTTTATTTCTTTTAGCAATATGGTTCCTCATTTATTACTTATTTTATCTTCAGTCCAGTGGGTGGGATTGTTAACTCTGAAGTTAATTTAGCTGTGTAAGCACTCACCACAGTTTTCTCCTGAAGTGTGGGTCAGAGGTAAGATTGTTAGCTACAAAATAGGACTGCAAACCCTAAATTGTCTGCATATGTCAGCAAAAAGTTCTTAGATATATCAACCAATAAGCTCTTGTTGAGTAAGTATTTTGTAAAATGGTTTGGGTTGGAAGGCACCTTGGAGATCATCTCATTCCAACACAGACCTGTGTTGCAATAATAAACAGACAGGACTCTGTTTTCTTCATGCAGGAAAAAGCCCCTTCTTTATTCACATGACCCATTTTTATACAGTTTTCACAGACCTCGTGTTGAGCTCCAGTTGGTTAGTACTTTTCTTGCCAATTACTCTATTGGTTTGTAAAAGGTATTTTAGTTGTCCATCAAATCTCTCTATTTTTGGTGAGTTTCCATATTTTATTCATTGATTCCCATGAGACACATTTCTTGTTTATTGCAGGCTCTGCTGTTTTTCACCCAGGAATTGTGTTTTGTTAGCGAACTCTCAAGATTGTTTTCACATGGGAACTTGCAAACCACTTAACTGCACTTAGAAGAAGTGACAAGCCAGCTATTAATTTAGTAGAGCAAGGCCTGATTTTATGAGGCCTTTCTTTTATAATCCTTCTNTGATTTTATGAGGCCTTTCTTTTATAATCCTTCTACCTGTCACGACAGACACAGATTCATTCCACTATCCCAGCTTGCTCAAAGGCCCATCCAGCCTGGCCTTTAACACTTCCAGGGATGGGGCATCTGCAGCTTCTCTTGGGCAGCCTATTCCAGAGCCTCACCATCCTCATAGGAAAGAGTTTTTTCTTAAATTCTAATTTAAACCTGCCCTTCTTCAGCTGACACCATTTTCCTCCTTATGCTGCCACTCACTACATGCCTGTGGGAATGGACATATTTTAGTTGTCAGGACCATCACTGCTGAAATGCAGAGAAGATTTATTTCATTGCCTCTCTAACAATGCTGGGCAGCAGAGACTCACAGGGACTCAGGCTCTGTTAGGCTCAGTCCATCCATGGGCTGCTGCCTGCCCCAGTTTTCAAAGAGCTTTGTGCCCACACAAGGCTGTGCCTTTATGACTTCTGTCTCTCAGCAGGAGACTCAAGGCTGTGTTTCAGAGTGTGTTCTCTCCACGCAGGAATTCCTCCCCCCAAAGCGGGCAGAGGGTGAGCAACAATAGGTTTGATGAAGGTTTCTCGCAGCAACGTTGTTAGCATTCTCAGCTGCATGGTAACTTTGAGCAAAGCTATCCCACTCTTCACCAAATCTTCTGCTTTTAACCCTTTCCTCCCAATGATGCCATGGTAAAAACTCTCATCCTTCTTGTAGCCTCTTTTAGGTACTGGAAGGCTGCTATAAGGTCTCCCAGAGCCTTCTCTTTTCCAGGCCAAATGACCCCAACTCTCTTGGCCTGTTTTCACAGAAGAGGTGTTCCAGCTCTCTGATCATCATTTCCAGCCCACAGGAATTTCATTGGAATTCACGACTTCTGAAGTGTGCTGCAGAGTGGCTTAGCCACCTCCTCAGGCCATTCCCTTGGGACTCGTGGATATATCTCATCAGGACCCATGAATTTGTGCACTTTTAGCTCCCTAAATGTTCTTCAGCCTGTTCTTCTCCTGCTGTGGACCTGCTCAAGTGAGATGTTGCTGTCCCATTCTCCCTGGCTCTGGAGCCACCTCAGGCATCTGAGAGGAGTGAAATGCCTCTGTCCTGACCAGCCTGGGAGTTCAAGAATCCTTCCATGCCTGGCAGGACAGCAGTGGGTGCTCCAAAGCACTGAGATCCTGGAAACACCTGTGCACCCTGTTCCTTATGGCTGCTGCCCTGGCTCCTTGGGAGATGAGGGTGGCAATCTCTGCAATGCTCCTCAAGGAGGCATTGCCTTGCTCTTGTCACTGTCATCTAACAACAGAAGGCTGAGAGCGTTGGGCACCTTCGGTGATTGATGGTTCTGTTCTTCTCCAGCAGCTTCATCCAGCCTCTGCTCTTCATTCCTTGGCTCCTGCTAAATAACTCCAGCAGCTTCTCAGGGACTTCCTCTCAGATGCCTTTTGCCTGCCTCCAGGCCACCCCTGGCCCTAGGGGCATGAGGATGCTGCCTCTTGCCCTGCCCTGGGATCCAGCACTCTGCCTGCTGCTTTGCAGGGTGTGAAGAGGAGCTGATGGGACTCTGCCCTGCAGGGCCCTGTTGATACCAACAGCCGAACTGTGCTGATCCCATCTGTCCTGGTTTGAATGCCAGGTGTCTGCTAAGGAAGGCAGGAGCCTCCCTTGGAATGGAGAATGTAAACACCCTCCCTCTGAATCATAATTTTGGAATTAAGGGGCTCTCAGGCAAAGATAGGGGAATAGGAATAATAGTTCTTTATTAGGAGAACTAAAATAAAACAAGCATGCAGTGTTAAAAAAAAAAAAACCAAAACAAACCCACTGACAGAGTCAGAATCCAACCTGACACCCTGTGGGTCAGGGGGTTGGTGGCAGTCCCATTAAATGGTGGCTGCAGCCCTCTTGCAGTGGCAGATGTGGCTCTGTTGAAGCAGGGTTCCTGTAGAAAGGTGTAGCCCTCTGTTGAAGGTGCAGTGAAGACATATGGCTCTGGTCTTCCACTGGGAGTGCAGTGGAAAAGGCTGCCTTGGTGTCCCGAATCTCAGGTTTTTATCCAGGTAGGGATGCTTGGCTCCGCCCCCTGGATGGAGCATTTCCCAATGGGATGATGGAATTTTTTCAGTGGGACTCAATGACCCATCAGTAGAAGATCTCTCCCTGGAGGGAGGATGGGTCCTGGAAGAGATAAAAAACTCTGCTTTCATCAGCTGTTGGTTACATCTTGCACTGCAGCCCGTGACACCGACCCACCACCTCTGTTCCAGTCAGCTCCACTTAGATCAGCTTTCTGCTGCTTGCATGAAGATCAGTAGAATATTCCTGCTGCAAAGAAGAGCACCACTGAAATGTCTGAGAATCAAGTCTGAATGCAGCAGTGAGAACTGTAGGGCAGGTTGAAGAAAGACGTTCACACTCCTTGTAGACAGGAGCAAAGTGGCAAAGAATTCTTGGAAAATTATTTTCTTCTCTATGGTGAGGGCCTGAAGTGATAATCTTCAAATCACTGGCATTAAGTCAGTAAATAGGGATAGAAATGACTTTCATCTCTACTGCATATTCACCTCACATTTGCTTATCATGAACAATCAAGCATTAAAGATGGTATTTCCTTTCTTTAAGAGTATACTGGAAATCATACAATGACAAAAAGTGACATGGCAGTAATCTTTAAATGCTTCTTTTTGCTCTGAACTGATCCTTTAATTTTCCCCCTATTCTTTATTAGACAAGCATTCCACAAAAATTCTGTGTAAAAACACAAGATTAGGAAAATAAATCCATACTCAACTTGATTACACCTAGTTATATCTTGCAGCTACTTTGAAAATGTTGCTGAGATGATTTCTGCCCCCAGATCCTTTGTTGGCATGTTGAATAATACTGGCCTAGGTAGCAAGGAGGATGCTGTTTTCTAGGATACCTTTCAATCTTATGTGACATCATTTGTAGTAATTTATGTTGCTTTCCATCACCATTTACCCCTTATTGTAGCATTGTCTTCTTTTGCCAGGTTCCCTGAGATTTCTGCTGAAATCTAGATGAATTCACACTGTTTTCTTTGTCTGCTCAATCTTCCTCTGAGCTGTAAAAGCCTTTCAGGGTAGATTGTGCCAATATCTATTTCTCAGATTTTTATTTTTTTTTGTTCTTTCCTATGTTGCAATAAGTTCTATAGAGAATGCTTAGATATATATAAGCTTTTTTTTTTTTTTTTTTTTTTTTTT
>VYXF01012297.1:155663-178015 GCA_013397295.1 Polioptila caerulea | reverse complement strand
TTTTTTTTTTTTTTTTTTAGTTTTTTTAGTATTGTGCCTTTATTGCAAAGTAAGATCAGAGGTTGAAATGCAATTCTGAGTCATCAACACGAGCATTAATACAAAGATTTTTGGAGCTGCCTAGGGGATGCAAATTCCAATCCACTAAACTGAGAAGAAACAAAATACCCTAAATCCTTAGCATCATTGGTTTATACAAAACTTAATAATTAGCTTAATAGCAAAACCATCTTACTTTTCATTAAATTACTTTTGTGTCAGCAGAAAAGGCTTTGAGTTTTTTGCACACAAAAAGGCCATATGCTGAAAAATAAAAAGTTCATCCTAAAGGTCTTGTTTCTATTTCGCCTTCATATCAACTGTAACTCTGTTTTGCAAATGTTAGCACATTAGAAGTCATTCCCCTGTTCATTTTTTTTACTTCTTTATTCCTGAGATCCCTGTTCCAAACTACCAGGCATCACCTCAGAGTAGCAGCAGCTGCTGAGGTGGGGACAGCATCTGTGGGGAGAAGATTAAAAGCACCAAGATGTGTGTTCAGCAACTTCTGTAAATGTCAGATTTAAATTTGTTTCTGCACGTAAGTCAGAATCTTCAAACCCAAAAGACAGCTCTTGCACTGGGGGGACTGGGGCTCTGCCTTGGGACATGATGGAGAACTGAAAAAAATCTGGTCTTGGGTGCAGAGCTTTGGTCAAACTCTGCCTAGGGAAGGAGTTGTTCAAGGGGCAAACCTCCAGACCTGCTTGCTGTCTCAAACCTATAGAAAACACCACCTTGATTAAGAGCTGCTTGTAAGATTATCTTTTAAGAAAATACAAACCACTCCAGCAAGCTGGTGATGACATTCTTCGAAAATGTATTTTTCAAAGTGTTTGTGTGGGTTGATATTTCGTTTTCTCTTCAGTTCTGGATGCAGATAGTTCTAGAAGGACAGGAAACACACAAATGATCTGGTGCATCCTCTATTTCTACAGGACAGATTTTTTTTTTTTTTTTTTGGTGAAAATAGTACAAACCATTCTAAGCAAAATTAGAAGCTTTTAAGCAATGAGGAGTCTAGAAAAGTCAATTATGCCCTAAATTTGCAATTTTTTTTTTTTACGTGAAATAAAGAAAAAATAGTTGTCTCATTTTACCATGTTTCAGTAATTCATCCATGCATGTTTTTTAATAACACCCTGCAAAGAAAATATCATCTCTGGTCTTAACACAAGTCCCTGGGTTTCTCTTCTCTGTGAACAGGCTTTGGATTGTACATAATAATTTATTTATTTTTACAAATACTAATAAATTTTAATGAACATTTATATTTACAGAAAACTTTCAATATGCAAACTATATCCCTTTAAAATGCTCTGTAAACTAAATGTGGCTTAATGGATCAAACCCAAATCTTCTGCGTCCTGATGTATCATCAAAAGTTGATAAACACTTTTAACCCTTAGGAGAGCCTTCCCACACTTCCAAACATTTTTGTGGGTTGAGATTTATTTATGTGGGCCTCATGCAGATCTTGGGACCCCATAACAAGTCCAAAGTGTCACTGGTAAAATATAGTGAGTTTTTAATGAGTGATAACAGCCTTTGGTGTTTATCGCTTACAGCAAGAAGAGTAAAATATATTTATTCTGCCTCTTGGTAGACAATTTTTAACAAGTGCTGTTTTAAAAAGAATATGCATCTCTACAGCCAACAAATCTTTTATTTCATTCTCTTTTTCTAAAATAGTGTGTTCAAAATATCTCAGTCTTGTCTGGTATAAAGCCTTAGCAAGTATCTGTATTAAAAAATTGGTTTAGGTGATAAAAGTAGAAGACAATTATGGAGATTAATGGGTTTCTGCAGCTTCTCAAGCTACCAGTCTTCTAGGTGGCTTTTATTAGGGAAATATGTATTTAATCCAACATTTCTTTAAGCTGAAGTGCATGAAAACTTAGTCAACTCCCAGATGAAGGACATGGGACAAGGTGTACCTTTCCCAGTTTGGGTTGTTTATTAATGACCAGTAAACAGAGAGTAATTTATGAGTAAAAACTATTTCTGGTAGGCAATGATTATTAGAAGCATTTCTTCAGACTTGAAACAGGTTTAGATTCTGAGTATCTTCTCTATCACAGAGCCAGAATTTATATTGAGAGAAGGCAGAGTACAGCAAATAGAGCCCATACAATAGATCATTTAATGTATTTTTCATGTAATTCTATTCACTGTCCCAATTAGGGTATGGAAAAAAAGACGTTTCAAACAGGACTTGTTTTACTATTCCAGCCTTGCTCTTGTGAAATTTGGAAACAAGACAGGCTGCAAAGACCAGTGGTTCATTTACAATTCTTTTAAATTGGTCTTTGTATGTTTGTATGCACACAATACAGTGGCTGTGTGTTATTAATGAATACAGTGAAGCTGCTTTTTAATATGTACTTTATCTTCTTTTCTCCCCCCACCTTTTTATTTTTATTAAAGTCTAGTAAAAATTCATTTCCATGGGGATAAGAAAAATGAAAAAGCTCAAATTCCCTCTAATTTGTAGTTTTCTAAATGTAATTTGCTGTAGTCCTTCCCCAGTCACTGGGCAAATATTCTTGAGATATTGTTCCATATCTAAATATAACCAGATTTTTTTTTTGTTTAAGAACATATGGAAATATTGACAGCACTTTTAACTTCAGAAATAACTTATTTGTTTCTTCCAACTTCAGAAAACAAATCACATGGAACTAAACCTTTTAAAGGCACAAGGCCTCTATTTCTGCCTGTAGTTGTAGCCTTCAAAGCCTGGATCTGACAATAAGCTTTTCTTGTTATTCATTTAGTAAAAAAAAAGAATAAAAAGTGCAGCAGGTTTTTAGTTTGTTTGGACTGGGTAGGCGTTCAAATGGTTTGATTCTCTTCTTCATTCCTGTGCTGTAAGCGTTGTATAAAAAAAATTAAATTAGGCAAAATTAAAGGGTAGATTTTAGTTTTTCTACATGTCAGAGACCTTTTGATTTATTTAATTCCTACTTTAGGTTGGTTTTCCTGATGTGCAGAACATAGAAAACAGAGGCAAGTGTGTGGAAGATGGTCTTTGCAGCTACAACAGGCATCATCAAGCAGTTCCAAAGCCATTCAAAAAGGTTTTGTCTTGTTTGTACTTGCTGCAAAATTCGACCTGCTTATTAAACAGATTCATGATTCAAGGCTCTCTGGGAGCTGCCAGAGCCAAGCTCCTTTCTCTGCTATTTTGATACAATAAAAACCCATTCTTTTCTTACAGCTTCTGATTTCATGGACTAGTAGGTTTTGCTATAAATGGTGTAACTGTGTGTCTGCTTTTGAATTCCTCTCCAAGAGGAAGGAATATGCTGACAGTAACTACCGTATCCAGATTTCTTTTCTTCTTATCAAAGGCCGTGCTCAATGTCGGTATTTCTACAACAATTTATTTCTTGAGTTTCCCTGTATTTATTTTTACGCTGCAAGCTGCACACAATGGTCTGAGAAACTTATTTCAAACAAACAAAAAAAAAAAGTGTTTTCAGAAAGCTAGCAGGAAATCTTCAGCCATTCAAAACAGAGTGGCACAACAATATGTGACTGGCAGCTAGGCCATTAATGACAGTATGGTGATTCAAAGCTCTAATAGATTTAAATGGTCTGAAAATAGAAAGCTTGGATTTGGAGGATTTGATATGTGTTTGAAGAAAAAAGAACAGAAAAACCTATGGTAATCTATTTCAATTAAGAGCTTAGGCTGGGGTGGTGGTTGTGATCTGGTCATGGAAGGTTTACTGCAGATAAATAACTTGCTAAAAGGATTGTATCTTCCTTTTTTAAAGAAAAGGTATGTTTGGGGGAAAGACAACTCAAGGCAAGTGTATTAAACATCCAGATAAACAATCCTGGTGAATTCACCCTCAGGAACAACCTCCTTTGCTGTTGTAGGAATGTCCAGTCTCTGATTTTGGGTTGTAAGTAGGACATCAGGATAGAAAAGTTTAGATTAGTTGTAGTCTATTGAACCTAAGGCAAATATTACAGGTAAAATTCTTTTGCATGCCAGTGTGGTTTTGTTGGTTTTTTTCTTTCCATTTGTTATTTTTCTTATTGATGTTACTGAGGGATTTTTTTTTCTTTTCGTACAGGAGTGATTGGTTAGATGGGATGAGCTGCTTTAAAGTTATTTGTAATGCTTTCAGGTTTTTAGACATCGTATATTCAAGGCACTATAGGAAGAAATTTTTTTCAGGGCAAGACAACTTTGGAGAACACTGCTGGGTTCTTAAGGATGGTCAGGAATTTCATTGAATCATTATTAAATATTCAGAGTAACAGTCTGTAAAGTCTTTGATTCCTGTAGGTACCTGCCTAGAATTCCTTGCAGGAAGTCCATTAGCATTAATATTAATGAATTAATATTAATTAATGAATTAATATTCATTATAAATAATCATTAAAAAGCATTAAAAAGCATTATACATGCCACTTGGCAACCATTTCCTAATAAACCTAAAATTTAGTTTATTGCAAAGCAACTGACTTGTTGAAAACTGTTTTCTTCTTAATGAATGTGAATAAAAAAGTCTTTTTTTCATTTCCCAGAAAATGGACTCTTGGCCTATAAAGCATGGTTTAGGCAGCAAGGACAGCAATTTTATTACTGAGTTTCTTCAGAATTGCTAAAATTCACGACACCTAAACTATGACATTTTCACTTCTTTAAAATTTACAATGTTAAAAAAGCCAACTGACTCTGTATGTTGTGAAAGAAACATTGGACTATTAGCTCTCAACTGAATGATCCTAAGCCAAAACCAAATTGTAATGGGGTGACAATTTACTTTGATTGAACTCAGAACCCTAAAAGTATGTCTCTGTTTGTGATCAGTGCTAATCCAGAAGCTTGTAGCTAATAATGTAATGGATGTTTACTATTTTTTTAATAATTCTCAAGGAGGTGTGTTCTGTCAAATGGAGTGGGAGGAGAAGAGCTGGACCCTGAGGTTTTTAATATTTGTGTGTTAGAGGAAATTGTTGTATTGTGTAATATTTTTGTGTTTTGTTATTTTTATCCTGTGTTTAGTGTTATGGTGGATCATTGTATTTTCATGACCTTGATAAGGATAGCTCTTATTCCCCTGCTCACTTTTATTTTTCTGCCTTTTTCAGCTTTTAATTTTAGGCTCAATGAGGGTAGAAAAGAAATGTGTCAGAGGGATAGCTCTGGTAGCGAGACCCCATTTACACTTGCCCATGAGCAGCATGGGTACAGAATTATTGAATCTTCTTTTAGAAATGAAACTGTCAACAAATGGGATGTGCTGCACTTCTTTTTGTAGTGTCCCCCAAGGATTGAGGTGTGACAAAAAAAAAAAAAGAAAAATACAGGAGTTATAGGTAACAACACAATGTGTTGGGAAGGGGAAGTATTTGTCACTAAGTCTCTGCTCAGATAGGAACATGCAAGTCCCATGGGATTTTGCCAAATGTATCCAAAGGCACAAATTAGTTTTAGAAAATTAAAAAAAAAATGTTTGGAAGGTAGGTAGAGGCTGTATCACTATGGAGCATATATTCAGGTACAGAGCGTTTAATAGGGATATGCATGGATTTCAATGCTTGGTAATGCCACATTCAGATTTTGTTGTGCATGTTGCTGTAAGGAGCCTTTAACTTCAGTGTAGAATTATGTGGGTCTTGAAATTGTAGGATAAGGCTTTTACTGGCATATGTTTGACATAATTGTACTAGTTATTACTTAAAGACTTAATTTGCAACCAAAAAATTACTCTCAGTCTTTTCTCTTTGCCACACCACAGTGCATGTGGAAAGAAAACAAGAGGGAAGGAACACAGGAACTCCACTTTAGAGCTGCCTCAGAATGAGTTTTGTGTCATTCTGTCATTTTAAACTGTGATTTTCAATTTCCTAGAAATCCAGCTGTTAGGTCACCCCAGTGACCCAAACACCCCTGTGGCTCTGTGAAGCTGAACTGTGTCTTTCCTCTGTAAAAATAGAAATGGTGATATTTAACTTAGGCATTTTGAATTGTTCAGATGGGAAAAGATACAGTGAGCTAAATATATTTACTATTTCTGATCTTTAGACTGCTATACATTATTTCAAATAGTTAAAAATCTAAAGTAGTGTCTGTTTTGAGACAGGCAGCACTAAGGAATGAGGAAGAGAAAAAGAGAGAGGAAATAGTGCTGTTCTTATCCATCCCTTCCTGGATGAATGAACAATGACTACTCTGAGTTTGTTAATCTGGGATTTATACCAGTCTTAAATGTGCTTAGTGCAGCGCTGGTGAGAAGATGGGCTGTGTATTGCTGGCATCTCATAAAGAGATGCTGTGATATCCTTTAACTGCAGTAAATAATTTTAACCAAGATGTCAGGATTTTTATCCCAAAGATACTTGCTATACTTGCACGAAATGTTTGGCTTGTTAAATTTTATAATCTTTTGAATCCAAAAAATACCATACAAGCAGTGCACATTTTCTTTGGTGCTTTGTAGGCTTGAGCAACTGGTTTGGTTTGGGTAAAGAGGATGTTTGCTGAAATCCAACAGTGAATTGGCAGAGCTTTCATTCACCTGTCGTCTGTCTGGTATGTGGAAAGCATGGAATGAATGACTGAACAATATCCATTTGAGTTCTGCATAAAAAGATAATATTCCTGTCGTAACTTTTTCTTCTGTTTTCAAAAGTTCAGCTGCTCCAACATTCCTTGCCTGGATTCTAGCATCAGAATATTTAGATTTCATATTTCCTCATGGAAAAAGCTCATTGGCTGTTTTTTCACAGGCTTCTCCCTGACAGAAATGTTTCTTTTGATTGCTACGAGGCTCCCACATCTGATTTTATAGCACCAACCTTACATGCTTCACCAGTTCTCTATTTGTTTCCAAATTTTTGGCTTGTTTTAAAATTAGGGATTTTCAGTGGGCTGCATCTATATCACAGCATCTTGCCTTCATGCACCTTTTCATGAGGAGATTTGCTCCAGTAATTTCTCCAATCTACTGGTTCTGTTTATTGCTGAATCAATGTGCAAATAAACAATCATGGTGTGCCACACATGTTTCAGGTATCTGGAATAAAGAGCAGAATTAGACAAATGAGTCTGTGCAAAGCAACTGGCTCAGCTGCATTTTATCCATTACAGTGCAAAAGAAAACAATTACCATGACATGACTAAAGATCTCTGAAGGGATTTTACCTGGCCTCTGCAAGACATGGTTTAAACTTGTTTTCCAGTACAAGCAAAGACATTTTCTGTGGGATGGACTGTCAATACAGCTCTAACACCCTGGAACCAGTGAGAAAGTGAAGTCACGAAATCTAGCGTGCGACTATATGGCGTTAATAATGGTGGTCATACCTCTGTGCTGCTGAAGGCAAACTTTAAAGGTACTCAGATCTTGTGCAGAGATCATTTCATGCTCTGCTGAAAAGCTATGGAACAAAGGGACTGCTTAGCTGCACAGAAACCCACTCTGATCTGCATGGGAAGTTTAGGTTGACAAACTGTAATTACCTGAGGTTGAATCTGGCCAAGGAACTGAGATTAACAATTTTGCACTTGTCAGGAGAGCCATGGGAACTTTGCCAGAGTCTATAAGTGGCTGGGATCTTGGCTTTTCATCTTGTGTTTCTTCAGAGGGAGATGTTGTTATGTGCCCACTGACACAACAGCAATGAGCACCCACAACAACCCCCAGCAGAAAACCCCAGAGTATTGTGCTACGGACTGTCAATTAATTGAAAACTTAAAAGCAAGATTTGATCCATGAGGCTGGGCAGTCACCCCAACATGGCAAATAGTAGTCCCAGAACCAATCTTGTGTGAAATAGTGTATCACAAACACAAAGCCACTCATTGAGGTACTGAAAAACTTGAGAAATATTTGCAAAAATCTGTTGGGTCTAAATTGGACTAATAAATTTGTTCTAAAATGGCTCGAATTGTTCAGTCAAGAATCCAACTACATATAGTCTGCAAAAAAACCCCAATGCTAACACAGTTAAGGTAGTGTTAGGAACCATAAAATCAGCAAATGTTCCAGGTGCATATTGGGAGAATGATTTTACTGAATTTTCCAGAAAATCTCCTAATTATGGTGGATACCTTTTCTGGGTGGTCAGAAGCCCTCCCTTTTTGTATGAGCCAGGCTAGGGAAGTGACTAAAATTCTGTTGAACCAAATAATACCTGGATTTGGGGAAACTTTGGGAATGCCATCAGACAGAGTTTCCCACTTGATTGCAGAAGTGGTACAACTGGCCAGGAAAGCTTTGGGAATTGCTTGGGGTTGTAATTCTCCTTACAGGCTTTCTCTGTCCCCTGTGCCTGGCTCACTGCCACAGGACACAGGAGGAGCAGTGGTTGGGCACCCTGGGAGCCAGGCTATGCAGGCTGGCTCACACAGCTGTGCTGAAAGCAAAGTGGAAGTGGGGGAGTTGCCATCCCTGAAGGGATTAAAAAAACTCGTAGGCATGGCCCTGAGGGACGTGGCTTAGAGGTGGACTTGGCAGTGCTGGGCTGATGGTTGGCCTTGATGATCTTAGGGGTCTTTTTGCAACCTAAGCACTTCTGTGGTTCTAATGTTCAGACATCCTAATTCAGCAGCTAATCAGCTGGGTCACTGATGATTCAAAATAAACACAGTGTGAAAACAAAGTGGGTTGAGTATATTGAACCTTAAATGCCTGTAGAGTTTTACATGCTTTGCTAAATTGAAATTTCTTACGCAGAGAATACCTGCAATACCACAGTGGCTTTTCAATCCCATGCTTTTGTGATAACTTCCTTTCAAGAGGAGAAAATAAAATGTAAACTTAATTGCTTAAACTCTGAAAAATGCTTTTCTTTGAACTCAATGAAGCACAAAGATGAATAGTTTATTACTAAAGGGAATTTAGCTCTATTTACAACTGCTTGTACTGTGAAATTGGTTATTTGTGATCTCTGAAGACTTGCTTTCTTTTCAGGGATATTGCTCTGTAGCTCAGACTACAGTGGAAAGCCAGACTGTAATGAAATTGCAGACTCTAGGAAAGCCTGTTTCAGTTTTTATGGAAAATAAATATGGAGCTTCACAAACTTTAGGATTCAAAGCAGGGAACTTGTTAAAAATCACTGAAATGCAAACTAACCAACGCTGATAGTTTTAAAAGTGATTTCTCTGAAACACTAGATAAATGCTGTTCTATTTGTGCCTGCTACTTCATTTACATCTCCAACACTGCTGGACCAGCTTTGCAAAACGGTCCTGAATACAGATATAGCAAAGTCAGTTTGGTGTGATGGACAAATGCATCCCACACAGAGTTCTCAATGTATTTGTGAAACCTGTGATCACTGTCTGGTGACCTCCAGCACAGCAAAAATGTAGGCCAGTGATTTAGCATATGCACATGGATTTCTCAGCTGTTCTGGAAATTCCCAGATAAGTTGGCCAACTAAAATAAGAGCTCTTCCTTGAGCAACAGGAAAAACCAAGATTTTTTTAATTAGCGTTTTCTGGGTCATCTTGACACATAGAAGGATTGTGCCCAGCTCTGACCAGCTTTGCTCCAGAACAGGTTTCAAACTGACCTGAATTCATGGAAGATCAGTGGAACAGTGAGATTCTCTTGCCCAGAGAGACAGAAAGGGCCTGATCTGTTCAGCTCTGGCAAGAATTGAAAGGATCATCTTTGCAAGGTTCTTTTCCAACAGAACCGTGGGGATATTGAAGGAGGTAAGAAAGCTGACACTTCTCAAATAGCATTTGATAGCTTGATAAGTGGGATGATATAAAGAGGGTAAAGCCACTAAAATAGCAGAGCAGGGAGACTGCTGAGGCAGAAGGCACATTCCAGGTCTCTGTTCTTGAGAACAGGTTGTCTCTAGCAGTAAGCTCAACTCTGCTAGGAAAAATATTGAAGGGCTACTTAAAGTATTAACTTTTTTAAGATAATACGTTCCTGATTTGAAATGCAGCTCTGAAGACACAGAATGAGTGAGAGTTTCTGGGTAGATTTTAAAACAGGTAGAGCTAACTGTAGTCTGCATTGCAAAGAAAATGAATTGTTTTCACCAACTCTGTATGAATAGGAGGTCAAACTAAGTGCATGGTTTCTTGTGAAGCCATCAATTTATTAGTCTCAATAGTGCTATTGAGACCAATAGTCTCAATAATACTTGCTAAATTCACTGAAAACACCCATGTTCTAGATGTACAGATGTTCTTTGTGTATCACACACACATTCAAAGGACCTGAAGGTGTTGGTTTTTCTGTGAAACGAGAAGCTGTGATGTTTAGTCACATTTCCATGATAGACTGGTAGAGCAAGTTTCATGCAAGATGTGCGGCTGCTCAGATCAGGCCCATAACACCATTTTGGTACAAAAAATGTATTTAAAAATGCATTAAACCATCCATATAGTGTATATTAAGGGCCACCACTTGTCAATACATTGTCAGTTTATTACATTTAAATTAAACAAATACATTAAAATGTGGCACCTGAAACCTGCTTTCAAAGACATGAAGAACCACTATTGCTTATTTTTTGGGGTGGATTTTCATTCTGCACCTTAATTTTGGCAAGCAACTCCCTTGTGTCAGTTCTGAGAAGGTGGATCATGTTGCCAGCTCTGTTTGGTCTTAGCCCTTGAGCACCTGCTTGGTGTTTTGGCTCAGAAATTGTGCGAATCTGTCAGAGAGATGTCACACCCGTCTGTGGTTGAGTACCTTGAGTGTACTCATTATCAGCACAGTTGTGACTCAGTATCAACTGAGTATTACTGGGTATCAACTCAGTTGTTACTTGCAACTTATGATCCTCCTTCTATGAGCCGTGGAGTTGGAATTTTAAGGCATTTAAACCCAATATTTTAATGAAGTCATATGCAACATTTACAGGGCAGGGTGAAGCAATTGGAATTACCTTGGCACTGTTTGGTGAAGGGGTTAAATGCCATTGACTGCCATATTCAGTCTCCTTAGAGCTCTCATAAGGTATGGTTTTGCCAACTTCTCTCTCTTGCCATAGGAGTTATGCCTTAGAAAAGTGGTTCTCTTGTCCAATTGAAATCAAAGTATTTAGAAGGAAATACAAGGCCATTTGCCAAATGAAATCGCTGAAGAAATTCTAAGTTTACAACTGATATTTCAACAATCACGTTTCTGTATGCTCCAAATTTAAGCCTCACTTCCATGTTTAGCTGGGGGACTGCCCCACAAAAAAAAAGTACAAGGAGATCAACTGTAATTGCAGAAATTACATGAACCTTTCCATTGTGACATTAGAGCTCCATTTCTTGAGAAGAATATGTTATGACAGGATATCAGTTTAGTATGATATAAAATAGGACTGAAGAAAAAAAAGAAAATTGAGTGCAAGTGACTTCTCATTCACCCTCATGTGAAAGAATGTGTTAAATACAGCTGAAGGTTTCTCTTGGACCTATGAGTATCCAGTGTTTTTTTGTTACTTTTAGGTGAAAAAAACTTGCTGACTTAAATTTGCTTCTGCTTTCATGTGGATGAGACAGTGTAAGAAAGTTTACAGATGGGATTAGGAGTTTAGGTGATCTTGACATATTGGGGATGTAGACTTTGAGAGGGAGGTTTTGGTGAGGTATAAGTGCTGATAAGCACAAACATAGGTTGAGAAACAGACTCTATACCAATTCTCTGTGCTATATCATGAAATTTGTGTAAATCATCACCACTAATGTGGCAAGGAAAACAAGTTGGCAAACCCAGAAAACCTAGAAAGCAATGGCTGCAAGGAAAGTTTAAGTCAGCTTCAATCCTGGAAAAAGAAATTCAATATTGAAATAAGCTCCTCCCTGAACATCAAGAGAACAACTTGTTCTCCCCATATATGGTGAAAAGGACAAGAGCAGATTTTAACAAAAGTTTTCCTAAAATTTTTCAATGCTATAATCACCCTTGGCTCTCCTGTTCCCAAGCTATTCTCCTATCACAAATTATTTCCTGTGATCAGTTGGATTTCTTTGTCAAAGTTTTTTTTTTTTTTTTTTTATTCCAAATAGTTTATAAAACTGTAGAAATGAAGGACAGAACTTGGATTTTGGTCAATCTAATAGTCTGTGCGAAAAAAAATTCAAATCAATGAGTGGTTTAAAAAAAAATCCTAATCTTCCTATGCAGAATACTAGGGAAAATTGATTGGGTAATTTATTTGCTGTGAATTATTCAATTTAGCTTGATTTCTAAATTTTGCTTATTATTGATGCTTAAGTAGAATAATGGTGCAATATGCAAATTTCTTTGGTTTTATTATCACTCTGAACATAGGTATTCTCTCATTGCTTTAAAAATGTGCATCTTTAGATGTACTTTTGAACAGTCAGTTTACATATTGATAGCTGATGATTTTGTGCTAAAATCCATGCAGTCTCATTCTGTGAATATTGGAAAAGTAAGGACAAGTAAACATGATTAACTGCAGGCTGTGATGCTAAACATATTCCATTATTCAAGCAAATGTTTCTCTCTCTTTCAGCTAATGAGAAATTTATGGATTAGCCTTTTCCTCCTTCCCTGGTGGTTATTCCCTCCTATTGTTAAGAATCTAGGGGATAATATAATGAGATGCTCACTTGGTTGCTATCAATAAGACTTCAAATGGTGGTTATGTTTGGTTTTTTTTTTGAGAAGAAGCAGCCAAATTCATCCCAAGTGCAACATCAACAAAATCAATAATATAACAGTAATGAATGAAGAAAACTGCCTACATCACTGTAAGATGTCTGTCTGATCATTTTGATTGAAAACATTTTTTCATTTTCAAGCATGTTTCTTAATTATATGAAATCTTGCAATATTTATCCAAAATCTCAGCCTGGAAAAAGGGCCAATCTATTGAAAATCTGTGTCAGCATATTCATGTCACACCTTTCTGAGCTCAGGAAGGGGCAGGGCTCAGTTCATGGGTGTGGATTGTTAAGGACTGAAGTGAGAAATTCCCAGAGCTAAGCAGCTGAACCTCTCAAAACCAAGCACCTCCTTGGAAACCAAACATCTCCACAGACAGCCTGATTTCACAAGAAAGGCTTTATTTTTAAGCCTTTTCCTCATTATCTTGCTTGAAATTTCATTGTAACACATGGCTTATCTTTAAAAAAATATACTAGAACTGTGTGCTCTTGCTATTGATATGAAACAAATCTATCATGAACTTATTGCTCATTTTTAATTAAAACTTTCCATTCTGTAAAGCATGAGTCTTAGACTGACTGGCAATCATACAGGCTCTTGGAACAGAAGATCTTAGCACAGCTTCATAGAAAATTCAGTGAGAACTCCTGCAGGAGTTCCTTTTCCCACAATGATATTTCAGTAAATTACTCCATCCCTTTCAAGAGTAATTGCAATAAATCTGGTATAACCAGCAAACATGAAATATGTCAGCACATCACAGTTCATGACAATAGGATCTCCATTGTGCCCTAATAATAAATAGTAATGCTCAGATAATGGCCACGAAAATGTAACATCTGAACATTGAAAGAACATAAACAAGGATCCGAACCCATCGGATCACATTGGGAAGAGAATAAATGGATGCCCTGTGGACTTTTATCAAAGTGATGGATGAGGGGTTTTCTTTTTTGACTACTGAAAATGCAAAGAAATAAAAAATGTATCCAATGCCCAGACTTCCAATGATCTCCCGCATTTTCTGCAGCTCTCCCCCTCAATGAATGATTGAGGACTGTGAGCCCAGAATGTGAAGGACACCTGCTCCAGCAGGAATAGTTGAGATCATAATCCAAGTTGTAGCAGTACCTTGAGCATTTAAAGGGAAACGGTCAAAGAATTCGGCTGTGGGTTTTGTTTTGCTTTACTTCTCAATGTTTGTTAAAAAATCATGATTTCTGGAAAGCATAAGCCTAGCTCCTTTTGCTCTCAGTTTGTCCTCGTTTGGAAAGTGTTGGTTCCTTCCCTTCATTTCTTTTTGGAGCATGATCCAATTCTATTTGTTTTTTCTGCAGTGCTGATCCTGTCAATCAATAACAAGCAGTTCTATTCATTTTTAATACTATTTTTTGCTCTTTCAAGCAACTCTGTCGAAGCACACTGCAGCACATTTCAGCTGCAGCACAACACACTTTATTTTAATCTTGCTCCCATACCAGCGGATGCACAGAAAATGCGACTTTCTTGCAAATTATAACTGAATAATTTAAAGCATGGACAGATTATTATTGTGAGCTCATGAAGGAGAAAATTAAAGGTTTAAGGGACAAAGTCGATTCTGATCTAAAACTACCATAACATGTGGAGATAATAAAACGTATATCAGTAGTGAAAATTGCTCCAAATATAATTTCTGATTTGACAGTGTGTGTGGATAATCTTGTGATGGCATTTTCTCATTTTTCAGGCTGAAACAGAAGTAATCAAATCTCATTTGTCAAGGCTGGTTTCTT
This sequence comes from Polioptila caerulea, assembly GCA_013397295.1. Lineage (NCBI taxonomy): Eukaryota > Metazoa > Chordata > Aves > Passeriformes > Certhiidae > Polioptila > Polioptila caerulea. The sequence continues at coordinate 163,575 of VYXF01012297.1, read as the reverse complement.
ATTTTGAGCAGCTGAGGGGAATATTTTTTTCTGCAGCTTAGCAGGTGTGTTGAAGGACTTTCATTTTGTGACTTGTATGGTAGAAGACAGAGGCAGGCATCAGACTTGACTAATGAATGTTCTCAAACCTTGTGGAAATCCCATTCTTTATTCTTTCTTTCTTTATTCTTATTTATTCTGTGTTTCCAGCAATTTGTTGCTTACAGCCTCAGAAGCCTTTAATTGTTTGTGATGGCATTTTCTTTGTAGAAGCATTACTTATGCTGTTCTTGTATGGATAATAAATATTGCTTATAATGTTTAATTTAAATTCAAATAGTATGTGTTATACCCAAAACAGATCAAGCACATACATCTATTTCAAACTTCTGTTAAAGTGACTCTACTTCCATGGCTCAACAGAAATTTGAGAGATGCAGTGTCTTGGTGTTTGAATAAAATTGTTCCACCTAAATCCAGGAGGGCTGCTTTGCTTCTGCAGGAGTTTTAAAACTTAATTATCTTGCCTCCTCTCTTGTTTGTAATAATAACAGCTTTGTTACTTTTAGCAAATCCGAAGTGATTGCAAGGTGGGGCTGAGTGAAAAGCCCTCTTGTCTGGGATCCTAGTGCTGCAGCTGATGGTTAGACAGCAGGCCTGGCTGATTTCAGAGCTGACATACATAATGTCTCAGCAAACTCCTGCTCTAGGCTTGCCCAGGTGTTCTGATAATTTTCCTGTCCTGTGTGTGTGAAGCTTTTAAAATCCAGACTGGGTTACTGAGATTGCCTGGTCTGATCTCCTCGATCGCACAACCTTTAAAATAGAAGCTCCTGATTTTGATAACAACAACATAATTTTGTTTGGAACTTACACATGTTTTTTTCAATTTTATTTCTGTTTGTTTTTCAGAATGAAAGTAATCCCTAAAATGTACCTTCTCTTTTCCAAGCCTGTCTCCCTCCTACCATTTTCATTCCAATGCTTATAGTCTTAGCACTGGGTAAAATTGCTCCCAGTTTTTTGTCTAATTTTGCCTAGCTTAACCTCTGACTTTGTAGTTGCATCTGGCTGTGTCACTCATGACAAATTTCTGGTATTAGAAAGTTACTTCCTGAATAAGCAGTTGTAGGCAGTGAGGAAGTTTCTTACTTGCTCATCTCTTGGGTAAAATACAGAATGTGAAGCAGGGCTTCCAGGTTTGTCATTGCCCATACAGGGTGTATGGCACTAAAACCCCCCTCCCCAGCCTTTGAACACTTCAAGCCAGAGTTTACACAACCCCAACATTTATTTAGGGCTCTGAGCTGAAAATTTGTTCTTCAAACTTAGCAATAAGACAGAATTCTGGATAACATGTTGTCATGTTGACTTTGGAAGTCCTTCTGCCCATGCCAGAATTTTGCCAGGATATTGTAAAACTCTGAGGCTAGTGCTGTGTTTGTGCTGAGGGACAGATAAAAACCCAGGACAGTTCTTCCACTTCATCCTTTTTCCAGCTTTTATTCCTCAAGTATATTAATATCAAACCCAAATGCAATCTTTCAGGTTCTAACATTCTTACCACATAGAGGCATTTTTCATATTTTTTTTTTCTCCCTTTTATTCTCTGAAGGAAGGGCAGCCACATCTACTGCTTCAGATCTTTATAAAATTTAATTTTTAAACAGTGTCATAGTTCTCAGCTGAGAGATCAAACCAGAGTTGCATCAAATTGCATTCTGACCTCAAGGTATTATCCTCAAACTGCAGTCCGTGGTGCTTCCCCTCATTAGTTTAATGAATGCTACAGCAGTTTGTCTCGGTTGACTTTTTTCATAAATAATTGGAAGTCCTTTGTTGCCATGGCTTAATATCATTTCATGCCCTATCCCTTAATGATTCACAGCCAATTTGTTAATCCAGAACTCTATTTTCCCTGAAATATTCCTGTCCACAGTGATTATTCCCGTAACAGCACCAAGCTGATTGAGAACTCCAGCTCCTGCCTGTGAACCATTACTCCATCTCCATCACAACAGATGCTGAGGAAATTTACTACTTTACTCTGCTGACTCTTTTCTGAGTAGAAAATTTTGATCAGTTGCTTATTATGTGAACAGAGGGCTTGATAGTAACTAATTTGCATTACTTGTGTATTATCTTCCTGATCCAGGGAAGTTACAGGCTCAGTGTGCTGCCTGCTGACTCAAGCTGAGCAGCTGCCAGTGTGACTGGAAAGAGTTCATGCTGAATTTGCTGATTCCAGTGCAAGACAGTTGTTGGGTGAGCAGCAGAACAGGAAAAACAGGCACTAGTTCTACCAGACAAAGCTGTCTTTGCTTTCCAGAGGTGTCTTTTCACTGATGAACTTCCAGAAACTTCCAAGCTTGTGTCCCAATTGCTGTTTTGGTGTACTGTGGATACAGATGTTCAGAAGTTGAGATGTAGTCATTCTTTTAGTAGTATTTTCAAACATTAACACTGTTTTTAGATCTAAAGTGGGCTTTAGGAGGAAATCTTCCAGTGGTCACTACTCACCACACTTTACCCCATGATGTGCCCAAATTGGACGTTATTTGGACAGAGTAAGGCACTTGGCCATACCCAGGGATTGTGAAAATCAGAGAGGTGTGAACTCTTCTTTATTTCTCTCTTTTAAATTGTTCTTCCCGGGTGCTCAGATGATGCAGCTATTAGTACCGATCCTGCAATAATCTGAAAACTTTTAAGCTTTTTGTGAATATTCATTTTTATTCCCTTAGGGTAGCAATGTGGATAAGGGCAGTGAAGATCTGTGTTCAGTGCTTTTCTTTGTGTACTTAAAAACATAGGTGGTGCATTTTACAGTATATTGGGTTTGAAGTGGCCTGCAAGAAAAGAAGTGTGGCTGGGAGACAAAGCAACACCTAAAAATGTGTATTTATGGGTAAACAAGTAACAATATATCCCTGAAGGAGCAAATCACAAATAATACTCAGTTTTATCTCTGCAAAAGTGTGCAGACTTCAATGACCAAGGATGTAACTGAAGACTGATTTAGTGCTAACAGCACAACACAAATTGGAGGAAAATAGAGATGCACACTTGCACTCTGTTTGCAGAAATAAATTCCTGAACTGAAACTCTTTGGTGGCCTCGTGCCCACAAGTATTCCAATTTTTTCTCGATGACAGTGGTGGAGGAGTGGGGAGGAAAATCATGAAGTGAAGCCACTCGCCTATTTATGGAATGTACTGATTCACAAGGAAGGCATGTAGGTGCCCTGTTCTTGCACACAGCCAGAAGAACAGATTGGTTTGGTGCTGGGGAACAAACACATGGGTTGTGTGCTGGCATCAGATTTAGCATGAACTTGAGGGGTTTAATTTTTAGGAGGACATTTTTCCATATTTTTGCAGCTTTTAAATAGTGTATTTTGCTAATATAAATCATGTCACTGAATTTTTTTTTGACCTCACACATATTAAATTCCTGGTACTCAGGCCAGTGGTCTGGATTTGTGTTTTCATTGAAAACAAAACAAAGCAACAAAACCCCAAAAAAGAACCCCCCCAACCAAAAAAAAAAAAAACAAAACCCACAACAAAAATGATCAAGGGGAAGAAAAATTTTGTTCACCTGTTTTGGATGCACCCTTTTCCAACACATCCTCATTTTTCTGTCTCACTGGATTGCCACCAGTGGTGCAGCTGGCACAGTGGATCTCAGCATTGAGCTGAAGAGGTGCTTCTCTTTTAGGTAATCTTAAATATACTGTTTTCTTTGCTGCAATTGATTTGTTTGTTTTTGTTTTGTTTTTTTGTTTTGTTTGGGGGGTTTTATTTGTTGTTGTTGTTTAATTGTTATTGATGATAACTTGAAGAATTATATCCTCAGTGAAATGACCAGCACTTAAAAAATTAAGCTATTACAGATCTAACGATTAATAAAAACAAAGCAGTTTAAAAGATGTGTACACCCATACATTCTACACTCAAGCAAAATAAAAAGCAACATTTTATGCAGAAAAGCCCACATATTTCACAGATCAGCACATTGCTATTCCTATGCAAAATATTTATAGACAACTCAGTGAGTTTTAAATTCAGCTCAATATGGATTAGAGAAAAAACTAAAGAAGTTTGAATGAATCAATAAGTTTCTCATTAATACTAGCCTTAGAGTGAGAATGTTTTTCATTAATACAAAACACCATGCTTTGTCTGCAAATGAACCTGTCATATCATTTTGTCTTTTGTGCTTCTTTCTGCTCATTATTGATCTATCAACACGGAAATTCTATGGATTTTCTATAGAATACCAGCCACTTTTCTCATGTTGGAGGGGCTGGTTATTTTAAACCAAGCTAATGTAAAACACACTACAAAATATTTTTAAATTGTGCAAATGGGAATAGGTTTCACCTGGCTAGGGGTTTGATAGACCTCACCTTCTGTGATTGAAGGTGGGGTTGTGGGTAGGAAGTGAGATTTTATTGAAATTGCACAAGTGAGTGTTCCTTTGGCTTTCTAAGCCCAGAGAGGTAATTTTGGAAGCATTTGCCGATTTCAGGGATAAAGAAAAAAGGCTGCAAATCTTCAATCTCTCTGAGTTACAAGGAAAACTGTTCCAAATGTGCAGCTCCACTGTTCTACTGGGCCCAAGCTGAGTGCAAAATCAGGAGGGAGAAAAAAAGAAAATCACTGGTCTTATCCTGCAAGGATCTTCATCTCATGGGCCCACTTGAAATCACTTTTACCTTCATAGGGCTGAGCAGTTTGGCATCCAGTTCACATCTAAACCCTACATTTGATCCTTCTCTTCCAGCACTTCTGCTTTAGTATTTGTCCTTGGTGAATTCCAGGGAAGCAGGAGACGTGTTTGGCATTGGGGATCCTGCATGTGGGCCTGTGCTGTTCTGCTGTGAGCACTTGTGGGATTCACTGATTCAAGGAGTCAGCAAAAATCCTTGACAATTCACAGAAATAAGTCATGTGCATGTCATTCTGGAAGATGCTGTAATTAAAGTATAAAAGGGACTAACAGCAACCAGATCACATGTGAATCCATTCAACTCCTGACACATAAAATCAGAGGAGCCGAATCTCAGGCTGGGTCCAAGTCAGGAATATGAGTTGTCCTGTAAGCCTAAAGCTTAAGAGGCTTTTGGTGTTCAAGCTTAGGGACTTGCTTGTATCTTCAAAAATGTTTTCTAGAGAGCTCCAAGAGTAATGTGCAGTCCTCTTCCTCGCATGTGCCCACAGCATGGTGGGAAATAGGCCACAAAAAAGAGGGAGTGTCTGAATATCCCTGAGAGAAGTTTTCCGGAGGGACTGGTGAGTTTGTGACAAAAAATTACTCCTGAGGAAAACAATCAGGAGGGAAAATGGGGTACATCTTGTTGTGGCATCTCTGGGCAAATGAGTGTAGGGAACCTTTTCACCCTTTCATTGATGAGATCTGGGTTTGTAGCATGCTTTTGAAAACCGAATTGTTTTGTAGCCATGCTCTTGTCACACATCTGCAGCTTATTGCCAGCCAGGCAGAGTGGGCTGTGGACTGCATGAATGATGCTTTAACCACAGGAGTGACCTGTGCCTGTTGTTGCTCCCCCTTTGGGGACTGGGAAGGGGAAACTGAGGCAGAACTGAGATCTCTGGGCTGTCACTGTCTGGAATCAAGCTGAGTCTTTTTTGTTTGCTTGGTCACACATCTGCCCCATGTTGTTCTGCACAAGAGGTTCCAGAAATATTTGTGGAAGACAAGAACTTGAAAGTCCCTGTTTCTACGCATAATTTAGGCAGTGAATTTAGATATCACATTGAAAAGTTAAAACCACACATAATGGGGGAAAATACCTGTGCCGTGTGCACAGCTGAATGTATGTTGTCTAAAGAATTCCCATGAATACTAGAGAATCTGATTTATAAGAGACTTAACTATTATTTCCATGTAGATCTTTGTCTTATTGAAGAAGACATAAATGGAAATATCTTCTTATACAGTTTTAAACACGACAATCATTATCTAGAAAAGAAATCCCTTAATTATTGTGTTCATTTGTCTTTATGATATCAGTGGTAATCACCTAATGAATGAATGTACTGATCCACTGTTCCATTAGGAGCTGCTTTTGATGCCCAGGCCACTCTAATTGCTACCTGTGCAAATGTCTATTTCTGGTAAATTGCTAAAGACAGGTTGATGTAAACACAGTGTTCGAATTTAGAAGGAGTGACAGACCTAATATAGGAAAATAATCAGAATAGATCTATTTGACAAAGCAGTAATTATTCATTGGAATACAAATTAGTTCTGAGTAGGTAAGTTTATTCCAGGTCTTTCCTTGGACTTGAGAATGCTCATATTCCTTTTCCAAACTCTCCAGAAAAATAGAGGGAAAAAATTAGTTTTGCAAAACCAGCATAGTGCCTGGCACTCGCTTTTTCAGTATTTCTGTTTGCTGCCATGCTGCAAATCCATCTGCTCAAAATGGACAAGTGGTTACCCCACTGCTGAATTTAAGTAATAAAATCTATCAGTGAGAGACTTCTGCAGGTGAGGGACATTGATCCAAGCAGGGCAGTGTAAAACTGAGGGAAAAACTGCTCAGAGGGCTTTGAATATATATTGACACATTGACAATGCTCCAGCTTTTCTCACAGCAGTTAATCTCTCATTTGGAACTGTTGCCTCTAATGGTGGAGGCTCCTGATCTTTTGTGAGTTACTCATCATCTATCAATCAATCAATCACCTATTTTTAACAGGAAAAAACCACCCTGTTTCCTCTCATATTTCTTCCAAGATTACCATGGGACTGAGTTAAATTGATTGAAGTTGGAACTTCATGATTTTTTATTGGCTCTGAAATGCAAATAGATGTCTGTACTTTCTGTAACCAAGCATTAGCTGAGCAAATACAGATTTGCATAGCTTGGAAAGCTGGAGTATGTGTTGATTGCAAAGCCTGATGTTGCAGAAGCAAAACTTGTCAGAATAAACCTTCAAGGTTATTTTTTATTCTAGCAAGTGAAAAATATAAAATTAAGTCAATAAAAGCATATATGTCATTAGCCTCGTAGAAAATCTTTTCCTTCCTGCTTTTAAATATATACATGAAAAATACATTTAATTCAAGAGTTCACTTAAGTTCAATATTTTCATTTTTCTTCTGAAAAGTAATTTGTGTGAGACAATTCCTTGGTCTGAAATCTATAACACCTATTAATTTTTAGGAGAAATAGACATTAAAAGGGGTAGAGTGGTGCAGCTCTGTCTCTACAAAATTTGGTGTCTTTTCTGCCTTGAGCATACATTTGGATTAGGTACAAGTACAGATTTTGCATTTTTCTGGCTGGGTGTAATAGCTTGTGCCCTACTCACAGTGCCTCATTTATTTTACTGTTAATACAGTAGTTAATAGCTAACAGTAGTTAATACTGAGAGGAGCACGGATGTTCGAAATAAACACCCTTCAAGGATTTTTTTCCCCCCAAACCCTTTTAAAGTATAGGATAAGATTTTTGAAACATGGCATTCTGTTGTTTTCAGGTGCTTTATTTTAGGCAAGAATTTGAGGCATAGTCTTACTAAAGTGAAGAGATCATTTATGATTTAAAAAGCTCAGCTGAATGAAAAATATGTGGATCCTCTCAAGCTGTCATATCCCAGGTTAGTGAAAGGATTGTTGAAGAATTGGAAAAATTGTACCAGAGAGAGAAGATGAGTTGATGATGTGTGAGGTGATGGGGTTTAGTAGTCCATGAGAAATGTCAAAGAAAAAGAATTCCATGCAATGGGTCTGTTGAAAGCAGATTTGCAGCAGTTGGGCAGATCTGATCTTTTTCAAGGAAATGACAATAAGCCTGAAAGGAATCTCCTTGCTGACTTGCATCTGGCTTTGAGGTTTTACATCCTAGCAGAAACTGTAAGTTCAATTCAGCAAAACCTTTGTTATTTCCTTTTTTTTT
>VYXF01012297.1:117759-155631 GCA_013397295.1 Polioptila caerulea | reverse complement strand
TTTTTTTTTTTTTTTTGCACATTTCTGATGTTTTCTTTTGCAAAGCGGGCAAAATGCAGGAGGAATTTGTTGTAAATGAATCAAATATGTCTTTTCTTCTTAACAAGGAGTGTATTTTTTTTAATATCTCAAATCTGGAAAAGCCACACTGAGCTCAAACTCTTTGTACTCTCAAATACCTGATTCTGCACAACAGAAACATCAATTATACCACTTAAAATCTGAGGCATTTTTTGCAATGCTCAGACAAAGAAAAATCTACTGTAAGTAGTGTAGTGAAAAAGGTACTGGTTAAGTCCAGTGAGTAAATAAGAATCACATGTTCATAAAACTTGTTGGGTTTTTTTTCCCTAGGGTTAGGTTTTAAAACAGCTATGGAGAACTCTAGGCTATCAGGTGTACAAATACACCTGCTAACTACAGTATTTTTCTTAATAAGAGAAGGAGTAAAGTCACAGGAGTTTAGGTATTGGTAAAAAAAAATGTGTTCTATTTTTAGGAAATGTCATGAATGGAATGAATCTTATTTGGACTATTTGGACAAAAATGCCAAGACTATGTTGGAAACCTTTTAATTTTTTGGAAAGCTGGTTTAGAACATGGTATGTGTGTTAGGTTAATTAGGTGAAACTTGTGTAAAAATGAATGTTTGCTCTCTCTAAACACTGTGACAAGAAAACCACTCAAGGCTTTGCTCAACAAAGCTCAAGATTTGCTGCTTGTAGAAAGAATACACCTCAGAGCAGTTGCAATATTTTTTTTTTTTCCAGTTTAGCTTCCTTTATTTTTTTTTCTTTTTGCAGTTCCTCTAAGGAACACTGCTTACGGAATTTAAATCTGCCAGCATGTCAAGGGCCATTTAGATCTCTCAAATTGGCAGGACAACCTATACTCTGACTTAAACTGTATTTCATGAGCTCATTAAGAATTAGAATAAATAAACATGACAGGAGACAGGGATTTGCAGGTGACCATGGCTGCATAAATGCCCTTTAGCTCTTCCTGGCCTCCTGCCCTATCTGCCAAGCCCTGCTTTGATCTAATGCTGCTGCTCCCAGCACACATCAGGGCTCAGCATGAGCTGGGGTAGTCAAAATACCAGCAGGAATTGAGGGAACAGTCCCACAGCACCCTTGTTTTCCTACTTCAGTCCTTCAAGTCTACCCAAAAGCCCCCGACCAAGGGACTGCAGCCTTGGGATAATGTTTATGTGCAGCAAAGGGGACACTTGGGGGAAGGAAAGGAGAAATAAATGAGATGCTTTTTTGAGAGGTGGAAGCTCAATATACCCAGAATGAGACTGTGAAGAGATGTCTCATTAAGCAGGTGAACACAGCAGACATATTTTCTAAGCCCAAGTCAGGCTGAGGAGAGCTAATGACAGTCACCATTGATAAATACGAGTTCTGGTGCTCATCACCCCGTGTGCAGGGGGTCTCAGTGCTCTCTGTAATTTTCTGTGCCAGAGAGCAGCTTTATTGTCAGTAACAGTGTTCAGCTCTACGTTCGCTTTCCTCTCTCCAGGAATTAGCACTCCAGTCAGGAGAGCCTCCTCTAACTACTAAAGTGCAACCCCAGACGCTCTCCTGTGTAAAAACACTTAACACCTAATTCCATCTCTACAATCATTGCTGATTATGATTTGCATGTCAAAACAAGGGACATTTCAGACGTGCTAGCCCTCCTGAGGACACATAGATGAGAGACATTAACTAAAGCAACACCAACTATGAAATCTCTTGCTGATAAGAATTGTTTGGGTACCCTAAAAACTGTTTTTCCTTGAGTTGTCTCCTATCAGAGACCAGTCCTTCTTTCAGCTCTTAAGACTTACAAGTATCACATGGGTTAAAATCAACCACTCCTTTCTGTTTCAAATTTATTTTGCTGATCTATTTATTTCCATCACAATTACTTTGCTCCCTCTAACTTCTCTTACCTAAACTCAGGCCTGTAAAGACAAAGGTAGGAAATAAAATAAACTTGTTAATTAAACAGACAGTGTTTTAATTAAAGAGTTCAAAAAAGTTGGATTTCAGTGGGTTTCACCTCCAGCATTTATGCATCTTAACTACCCTAAATTGTCTTCTTTTAGATTTTCTGTGAAACTCCAAAGAACAGAATTAAAACAAGAACTTCTAAAAGATTTTATCTTTGAAATATTAATTATTAATGACGTATTAAAATTCCTCTGCTTTCTATTAAAATTACTTTAATCATCAAGACAGCAGAACAAAGAAGTGCCTCTGTAGTTGAAGATATTACACAGGTGGTTATTTCAAATAAATCTGGAGAATTCTAGGAGATATATATATATATAGGAGATTTTAAAAATACCTTATTGCAATGTATTCATTTCCTCAAGGAGTGGAAATGAGTGGAAAATTGTTTCCATGGTTGATGTTGTCCTTGCACACTCCAGTGTTGTACTGCTGAGGTGGTGAAAGTTAAATTCATCCATTAGACTGCAAATACAGGCATCATCAGCTGGGGTTAGGAGGAAAAGGGGGTTAATTAATGTCTGTATGCCCATGGCTTTCACTTTCAATTACTCCTCTAAATTCTATCTATTTTATTTTTTTTCTGAGAACTAGTCTTTAAAAAAAAAATCACGTCTGATACGTTCATCTCTGCAAGACTGTTAGTGCCTTCATTTCTCATCAAAGTCACTGCAAAATGAATGAATGCAACAGATTAAGAAATTGAATCTTAAATTATTCATTCATTATTCAGAGGACTGGGAACCTCTGAAGTAGCCAGGACGATTCATAGGGGAAAAAAACCCAGGATACTGTGGGAATTACTCCAATTTTGGACATGAACTTCAAGTGACAAGGTCAGATCACCAGCAAACTGGGCAACCTTGAGAACTGCAAGAAAAGTGTGTCAGACCCTGTGGCTGAAATAATGCTCTAGATAATTACAATTTAGTACATATTTAGTTTTAGTTTGCAAAGTTTGGGGAATTCCTTTCAGTAGTTAAAACCTAACAAATTAATTGAAAGATAGTTGGAGATGGAATTAGTACATCTCCAAGGTTAATCTCTGTTGTTCAGTACCTTTTGGCAGCTATAAAATAGAGCCAACACAATATTTATTTATGGACAGCTTAGGGAATTGAATTTTTTAGTTGGAATAATCATATAAAGGCAGATGGGAGTGCAGAAGGTTAAACTGAAAAAAAAAAAAAGTGGATGCAGTGATTGAGGACAAAAATTAGCTGTATGCATGCCACTTCAAAAGGATATTTTAATTATGGAGATCCATGACTGGAGAAGGTACATAATATTGTATTAATCTGATAAAATTTGGTATCTACTTAATCAAATTCTTTCTTCTTCTGTCTTGCAAGAGGGAGAGCTCTTTGCAACCCAGTTTGTAGAAGAAAGTTTTTTATCATCATCTTATTTAAAGGTGTCCAATCCTTAGAATCATTTCAGGTTATTTCTGTTAAGGACTCTGTGTGTCTATGTGTGTGTCCAGTTGTAATTCCACAGGTCTCTACAGCCCTGATCCAAACTTCAGGGCAAAGCTTCAGGTTTAAAAGCCAGGACATTTTTCAGCAGTCTGTGAATGCAAATCCCTCTTTTCTGCAAGGTTTTCTTCTGATGTGGGGAAAAAAAACATTTAGATCATTAATACAGAAAATTACTGATCTTGTGAATCTTTAACAGAGAAAAGCGCATTAAAAAATAAAAACCAAACTTTGATAATAAGTGATTCACCATGCTTGCAAAAATAAAACTAATATCTTCAAGATGAAGTTTTTACAATTAATTTAGAGGATTTTTTGCTACTTTTAGCATCACCCAGACCTATAATTGACATTGGAAAATAAATATTTCTTCATAGAAAAAATTTTTAGGGCACTGAATGCAAATAAATTACTGTAAATTTAACATATCCACTGAAATAATTGTTTAAAAATTACAGACAGTTTGTAGTTGCAGAAGCAAGTCCTACACTAAAAAAAAAAGTGAAAGATGAAAAAAAAATCAGCTATTTTTCACAAGGGAGAAGAAGAATGAGTTAAAGCATAAAGGTTAACTTGATTGACCTATCTTTCCTGGTAATATGCTGAAATTCATGGTTCAACAAAATATTTGTTTGAATCCAGAAGATAAGGAGAGGATAAGAACCCATATTCATTTATCATGAAAAAAGTCGCTTGCAACTTACTTAATTTCATTCTAAGACAGGATCATAACTCATTGGAGAAGGGAGAAGAAATAGATGTCAGAAACCTGATAAAGTTTTTGGCATTTTCTCAGATGACATTCGTATCCACAACACTGGGAAACATAAATAAAACAGGACGAATGTCAGTTCTGTGTGAATGTATTTAGAATTCCAGAAGGACATAATCATTGAGGTTTGGTGTCAAAATTGAGGGATGGCCAAAATGAGATTCAACAGATTTCACGACGGCTCAAAATTCTCATGAGTGACTTGGGTAGGAGAATATGGGATTTGTAGATGACATGTAACTAGGGATGCTTCAAACACAGTGGAGAATAAAATTCTGATTCGAGATGACTTTGCTGAAGTAGAGGGAGGCACTAAAAGTGCACAGTACAATGAGAGCGAGGTAGAAATCCTGGGAAACAATTACCTGTGACAATATATTGGAAAATGACAATTTTGCAGGAAAAAAATGGACAATTATCAGGTAAATGTGTGTAAACAACACTGTGTTCTTGCAAGAACAACAGAAAATATAATGATGTACATACCTGGGCCCACCTATGCAAAGCATGAAAACAATCCTTTTGCTTCACTTATTTCTACATCCTTAGCCTCAGCTGGAGTTCAGTGCCCACCTTCCTGGAAAGATGTGGACACAGCTGAAAACATGACCTGTTTTCCTCTCCTTCCTCTTTTCTTGACCTTTTGTTCTCTAACTTTTGTTGTTTTATTTCCCTGGTCTACTGCTTAATTGTGACCATGCTTATTTCTTTGGCTACTCCAGCCCCCAAACCTGGCAGAGCAATTCCTAAACTCACGGATTTGTGATTCCTGCCTGATCCTTACTTGCTGCTTTCTCTGATCAGCTTCAGAAGCAGGTGATGTTTGAGCACTTGCAGCCACACTGAGCAGTCAGAGCTCTTCTCTGGCCTTTAATGTATGTTAGAATATAGGCCTTAATAATTGAGTAGCTTTTCAGTGGCAATATTTACAGAGAAAAGCCTGGAACAAAACACAAGCAGACTTCTCTCCCTTTAAATAGCTCCACAGATGGAAACTTACATGAAAAGTGTGTGACCGGGCAGAAAAACCATCCTTTCCTAACTGGCAAATTAATGTCACTTGTTAATCCTGGTTGCAACTGGTTTAATTGAGTCTTATTTTGTTGATTCACGCTAAATGAGAAGTAACTATTTCTGACAGCCCAGCTGCACCCTCAGTATTGTGCCCCTGTCTCACTGCATTTGTTTCCCCTCCTGAGGGCTGTTCCCAGGCAGGTGAGAGCCTCTGAGTGCCCAGCTGTGGGAGCACAGCTCCTGAGCTGCTGCTCAGCTCCATCATCCCACATCCATCCATCCAGAGCCCTGCAGAGGCAGCTGCTGGCTCACACCAGCACCTCCAGACTTGGAAAACTTGGAAAACTCAATATCCAACCAGATGGAGATCTCTCACATCACTGACAACCATTTCACTTCTGTTGCAGCTGCCCTTGTTCCTTGTCCAATTGATGCTCATCTTTGTTACTATTATTTCTTTTTTTGTCATTTATATATTTCCTGGAAAAGACCATTTTCACATTATTGACAAGGAACTTTGCCTCTCTTTTTGTTCAAATCTTTCTCCTGACAGTAGGAAGACTTTCCTCAGTTTGTCAGTCAGCATACAGTAATTCCCCCTTATATTCTGAGTTTCTTGAAATGGGTTGAAATCTAAAAATACTTCTGACAGAAGCAGTTACAGCAGACATCTTAATTATTATGTTTCCAGGGGGATGACAGCCAGTGTAAGGCAAGCTGACGTGTATCCCTGCAGCTATGTGCTTTTTATACTGGAACTTGAGGCTGTAATAAATTACCTGGGAGTGGGACAGCCATGAACACCTTACATCACATTTATACCGGGTGCCATGCTGGGTGGTAAGAGGGCTCACCCTGTCCATTCTCCTTTTATTTCTGTGCTATTGAACTTATTGATGATCACAGGTGTCTCAGGTAGTTTCCAAACATGATAAAAGCAGCTGCTCTGCACCCTGATCCCCTGCAGGGACTGCAGGTGAGGCAGGGCTCAGAGACAGGGCAGAGGAGCAGCAGTTCAAACAAACCCCACCTGTTTTCCTTGATAACCACTGCTGGTTTTACCTGTTGCAAATTTATTTTCATCTGCCAGGGCATGGGAGTGCTGTGCCTGCTGCCTTCTGGTTAAATGGAAGAGTTCCTCACATCCCACATTGTGCAGTTTATAGGAGAAAAACCATAGAGAGAAGTAAATTTAAAAATAGACCCTGCTGATTGGGTGTTGTGTTGTATTACACAGAGATCTAATTGTTCAGCCAGTTCAGAAGACATTGTTTCTTCAGGAAATGTACAACAGGGAAAGCAAAATGGAAAATATTTTATAGTTTAAATGTGTTAGGCTTATTCTGCTAATCATAAACTCCTCCTAAAAGAGGGAAAAAATAGCTAAAAGGGGCAAACAGGTCAATGCTAAAATGAGCTTCTTATATTGTCAATGCAAGCAGAGTGATCTCTCTTTGAATAAATTTATTACTAGAGAAAGAAAGGATGATTTGAAAAAATTGCTATATCGTATTTTATGTAAAGACTGCTCTGCAATTTCAAGCAACAAGCAGTTGTCAACAGCAACTGAAACATCACAATTGTAAAACAAATACTGACAGTCGGTAATTTGCAACTAAGATATATTGATGTCTGATCCTCTTCAGCTGTTAAAAACTAACTTACCCGCTTGCCACTCAATTCCCTGATGTTTTCATCAACTCTGCCTTCCACGAGCATCCTGAAGCCCACTTGCCTGAACATATAATGAGATATTAAGTTTATGTACTGAGTTTTTGAGTGTATGAGCTGTGAGGTTTCTTTTAGTCCTGAAAAGAAATGGCCTGATGGACGCATATTTAATTTTAGGTGTCCCTGTAAGGATCTGGGGACTAACAGTAGGAAAATTTCAAAGGTAAATGTAAGAATTGATAACAGCACAGAGATACTCATCAGCACCCCTGAAATCTGCCCCCTGCCAGGAAACCTCAACAAGTTTTTTTGTAAATGCAACTTCTAGGGTCATGAACTTGAGAAAAATTAAATACCAAAATATTAAAAGGTGTTTAGGGTGATCCAGGGACAGAATCCCATGAAGATGAAAGTTCCCCTGAAATATCTGAGAGGTTAGCCCACAAATGCAATAGGTTTTCTGAACTAGAAGTGGGTAATTAGACTCAATGAATAACCCTGTTTCCAGTAATGTCTAACAACACTGACATTTCCTCTGAGTTTTTATGCAACAACAGTTTAATATTTCCAGTGCAAGAAAGTTTTTACAGTATTTTAAGATTGCTTTTTCAAAGATATATTTTATTAAAGAGAAAACCTTACGTTACTGGTGTTCCCAAGGCATTTATAATTTCCATCATCATGTTGTCCATCATATTTCACTGTCTCCAAAGTACCCTGACAGTCTCTCTGCAGACTCTTCTCTAATGTCACCGAGTGCTAAACTGGAATTTCATAGAAAAAAACAGGCACGAAATACGCTTCAAAAAATATTCAGAGCTATAATTTCTATACAGCCAGATCCCAGGAGTTGCAGCTGCAGTTTATAGAGTGCCTGAAGTTTGAGGAGGACTTCAGCAGAAGAACCATCGTGTTTTCTGAGAACCTGATTTTCTGGATCTCAGTGCATTGCTTTTGAGTGAGAAGCATGTTAGGAGGGGATGTCTGGCTGATGTGGCTGTAAATAAGAATGAACTGAGTGTCAATGTCATGGGACAACCCTGAAGTTTGGACAGGACAGCTGTAGTTACTTGTGCTGACAAAGCTGGGGAACAGATGGGCAAGATTTTGGGAAGCTTCAGAAAGATTCATCTACTCAGGGTTTTACAGCAGATTGCCTACAGAGAGTGCTCAACCTGCCCTGACAGATGTTCAGCAAATATCTAACTCATGTTATATATTTAATATATTTTTACATATATTCATTTGTTCTTATCTGACCTTGCAGCATTGCCTGCGACTATATCAGGCACAAAAGGGGAGGCTGGGGAAAGGAAGGTGAAGCTGCATAAAAGAATAATTCATTGTACTTCTGTCTGGATAAAGGCATAATGAGGCTTCATAAGAACTCACATATGCATGAAACAAAATGTCTTTAGGGTGCCAACATTAATCTTTATTGTTCATTTTCACCACCCGTGAGAAAATCCTATGTGGACAATTATAGCCACACATATAACACAACATGTTCTGGCCCCTCTGTTGAGTATAATTTCTTATATTTAGTTAAATTTTAGTGGATTCATTCATGAAGAGGCATTTACTGCCTTACTGCAGCAGATGAGAGCTCAGAGACTGAGAATAAACCTGTCTGCTTTGAAGAATGGCTTGAGTAAGAGCAAAACAGGAATTATATCTCTGATCCCACCTGACAGATTTTTTATCTGCCTTTTCAATTTAAGGTTTCTGACCTGGTGATCTCATTAGCTCTGTGTATTATTTCTGTATATTCTGGACAGTGAATAAATTAAGGGTTTTTTCCCCCCATCTTTTGACAGGATTTATTGATCTGGGAGACATTCCCTGTACTTCCACAGGCACTAGTGGAACATCAGTAAAAAAAGTCAAAATAGAAGAAAAGTGTCAGTTACCTATGCACTTGTCAACCAGAAGATGAATTACTGAGCAGGGTACAGGTTAAGGAATATCTAGGAGGTGAAGAGGGAACAAAACCACAATGGGTGATGCTTTAGGAAGCATTGATTTCATGAGGAATGGTGTAGCTGCACTCCACCCAAAAATCAATGGACAGGTAGTGCCAGTTTTGAAGCCAGAAGAACTATGTCGTGTTGAATACTTCAAATTTTGATTTCTGTGGGGAAAGAGTGTGTCCTTCAGGTGTCTGCCTTGTGCTGGAGAGCTCACACTGAGACACTTTACATGGACGGCTTGGGGAATCCTGTTGGAAGAGAAGGCAGTACTTGGAAAGTCCTTGCTAGTGTGACTTCTTGGCTGGAATTTGAGGACTTTAACACTTATAATCATCACCTGTCACCTGTCTAGGTCCCCATAGGGCTGGGAGAGTCAGGTAAGGGGCAGGAAGGGATTTCCTGGCTGTGCTGGAGTGTCCAGCAGCAGTGGCAGTTCAAGGAGTGTGTAGATTTGAAAGCAGTGATGTTGTTGTGCTGATGGACTCGTGGGAGCAGGGGGGACTGGGCTCTGCTGCACCTTCAGATGGCTCTGCTGGGATTCTACCACAGGTCACATCCTTTCACTTTTCTCCACACTGGTACCCAGCTACAAACTGGAGATTTTTCCCATTTCAGTCGTAGGGCTGTAAGAAAGCAAATCTATTTCTCCGTGTGTAAAGGTCTGACACCTTTGGAGGGTGAAGCATAAAAATAATCACATTACCTGAGGGAGAAGGCTGCTTTTCCTGTAGAGCTATCTCCTCTCCTGATAAAGTCAGAGCCTGAGGATTCATGTTGGCTGCTGACCCTGGAAGAACTGGACTGAGGTCTTTTGGAAGGCTGCCTGTGCTTGACTTGCCTTCTCAAATTCTCAGGTAGAGTGAAGTTAAATTTAGCTTGGAGTCTGTTTGATAATTTGTTTGGATATTTCATAACTGTTTGCTTAAATAACACAGAGAAAAGAAGAAAAAGAAAATAAAAAAACCTCCCCAAAACCAACCATGGAATTCAAAGTGAAAAGTTTTGGGAAGGAAATTGCAGTCCTTGCCTCTCCTTTTTCTTTATGTTTGAGCTGAAACTCAGAAGGTCCACTTTTTCTTAAGTATATAATGACTGGCCAGTTGCAAAACAAATTATTGTGCAGTTTAAAGCATATATGGATGTAATTGGCTGAATGAAACACTGTGAAACAATGCCTAGAATGTTGCTCCTGCTCCTTTCAACGTGGAGCAATGACTGTTCGTTAAAAATCCTAAGTTTTTAATCAAGGATTTCAGGCAATTAACACAATTAGTAGTGGATTTTACTTACATGTTCATTCTTTTTAAAAGGCTTTAATATTCATCAGCATGCTTGAAAATAAAAATAAAATCAGCCTTAATGCTCACAGTAAGGCCATCTGTCAGGGACCAGTTCTAGAAGGGCGGTGTAAGAAAGGCATGGCTTTCATCTGTTATACTGTTTGACAAATTTGGTGGTTTGTACATACTAATTATGAAAAGAACCTCCAAACCCTGAAAAAAGATCATGAGTGTCTAATAATTGCTTTATTTTTATATCTAATTTCAACCCATGTTTTCTCACTGTGCCT
Organism: Polioptila caerulea; assembly: GCA_013397295.1. Classification (NCBI taxonomy): domain Eukaryota; kingdom Metazoa; phylum Chordata; class Aves; order Passeriformes; family Certhiidae; genus Polioptila; species Polioptila caerulea. Next base: position 145,159 of record VYXF01012297.1, on the reverse strand, counting down.
GGGCATTTTTTAAGAGGTAAGAAAGAAAATTCTGTTGTATCTACCCCTTATCCTAGGAGCTGGTTCAAAGAGAGACTTTTATTATTTGAATGCTATGATCTGCTATCTACTCCTCTCTTTGATTAACTGGAGAAAAAAATGCTACACAATTTTCTCCAGCCTTTTTAATTATCAGATCTTTGAAATTAATTGAATTTGCAAAGCTAATACATTTTTCTCAACATCTTCAGGTCAAGATGTTATCAGACACCTTAGATAACTCAGATGTGTGAAAAAAACAGGATTGAACCGAACTCATCTATGTTTAACTTCCTTTAACTAAAAGGAAGACAAAAATCACATTTCATCTCCAGTGGCAAAGAGTTCTACAAGTGGTGGAGTCCAACTGTAGAATTCTATCAGCACAAATATGTATAAATAGAATTCATATTTAACAGGGCACAGAGATTGCAGATGTAAACATTCACTGACATTTGTATGACAATTTTTTGTGTGAAGAAGACATAAAATAACAGAGGAAAAAATAACACTTGGTACAAAAAAAAGATCATCCAAGCAGAAAAAAAAAATTACAGTGTCTAGGCTGGTGTATAGAGAGTCAGGTATGAAATTATGTGAATTCATCTTAGTAACTTAATGCATTTCTAGGCCTGAATTCTTGAAAAGTATTTAGAGGGGTTTTTTTGACTGCTTCTTTTAAGTTACCTCTAGAAGAGTTGAAATACAGGCACAAAATTTGAAATTTTTGAATTTTGACTGAGAAAACAGTTGTCCTAAAAAAATAAAGGAGCTTAGCTTTAAAATCAGAAATTAAATTGGAATAATTTTTACTACTCTTTTAACAAGGCAGCAGCCTAGACAGGTAGGTACCTACTGATAGTTGCCAACAGATACCTATTATCAATTATAAATAGGATAAATAGAGATGAGGCTTTTTCCCCTTGAGAATCTTGTGAAATCCCTCAAGGATGTTACATTTGCAATTTTTCCAATGTCTTTATCAAATTTGAGAAGGTTAAAACAGAACAAAATATTCCTGGTATGACTTAAATAAACTGCACAGAAGTGAGTGATCCCTTTGTCTTTGTTCTTTTTCCTCAACATTAGAATTTCTGAATTAAGAAATTCCATTGAACACCCACATGGATTTGCTCTTAGATTCTTCTTCCAAATCAAGGAATTTTTTACTTTATTCTCTAAGTCATCAGTGCAAATTTTAAGTTTCTATTTAAAGGAAGCTTGAAGGTCTTGGGGCCAGCAAAACTGCTGACACAAAAGTTAACGAGATCACAGAATAGCCTAATGATGGAGCTCAGTGGAGATGTAAATTGGGTTTTATTTTAAAAGGACAACTTGTAATTCATAGTTTTTAAAGCAAATTTAAACAGCACAGATGAAATACTGTTACAACCATGTTCATCTGCTAGACTGACCAATCAGGCAGAAATCTGGGTGCCTTTATATGGCTCTTGCCCATCATGGATATAAAATAGGAATTTAATGAGGACTCTACAAAACTACTGAGCTTTAGCCACAGTTTAAAAAATCTACAGTGAATCTTGAACTTTGATTTCCTGTCTTACAGACAGAAGTTTGTCAGAAAATCCTGATTTTGATTTATGTCCCTCATGACCTTTTTATATGAACACATTTGATATTTTGCTAAGGATCCCCTTCTATGATCTCAACATCTGTAAGTTGGGAACTTCAAGAGGCAGATCTGGAGGTTATGACTTTTCTAGCATAAGGCTAAATTATTATATAAATTAGGGAGAAAAACAGAACTGCCGGATTTCTTTACAGTAATTTCCATCAAATAACTATTATATTTTGATTTTTTTCTCTCAAATAATTTTTTTTTGTGATACTCAGCATATCCAGTATATCCAGAATGTGTCTGAAAGAAAAATACTGCTGTGACTAGCATATTAGATGATTGATCCTATCTTTCATCATATTTTGAGAGAGAGAAATTATACCTGTAGTGGACTTGATCACAATTTATGATTATGATTAATAGAGCCTTTTTTTATTAGCCCTGCTATGTAGATCCTGTTCCACGTTTTCAAAAGCTTTAGCAAGCAAAAGGTCTTCCAGAAGAAATATAATTGAAAAGTAGAAGAGTGTTTTTAGCTGAGCTTCTGTGTGGGAAAAAGCAATGTGAAAGACAGATAATTATCCCTAGATAAAACATCAATTACTTTTTCTATTTTAGAACATTAAATCTTCTTACCTTACCGTGTGCTGATAAAATGGAACAAATATTTTCCAGAAAATCTAAACCTTAATGTCTAGACTGCTTTCTATACAAGGAGAGGGGGAACAGAGGGAGGCAAATAAACATCTCTGGGTTACTCAGCACAAGCAGGAAGGGTTCCTCAGCCAGCCAGGCTGCGCAGAGCTCTCCTGCCTTTTTCTTTCTCTTGGATAGCCCTTTGTGACCCTGATGATGACTTATCTGGCTCTTCCAATCAAGAGCAATAATATTTTATACAGAAGCCTTGAATAAATTTGTTTCTCTTACACAGAGAGCTCATTGGGAATCAGAGGCTGGGAAGAATGAGGCACAGGATGGCAGGAACTGTTTTGGGTGCGGTGATAAAAGCTAATTCCTAACAGAATTTTTCCCAGTCTTTTTTTTTTATAGCTCCTGCAGTAAAAAGTCCATAACATGTCTTTCAGTCTATTCTGTCGCTGTTACTCGTCCCTCTACCTAGCCCAAATCTAGCTCAAATGTAAACTGACTGTTTTCCTTACGTGTTTACTCAGCCACAGCTGTTTGTGCCCCCCAAGAGAAGACCCAGCCTGCTTCTGTCTCTTCTTTTAATTGAACAAAGCCAACTGGTTCAATCCTGTCTCACAGATCATGTTTTCTAGAGCTTGGATCATTGCTTCTGTGTTTCTGTGAATAGGAAGAGGCCATTGTGTTTGTCTAAATATCCCATATTACAGGGACAATAATCCAGCCAGAGTCTCACTAGGGCTGGGCAGAACAGAGCTGGTCTGTGTCTCATTTAGCCTGGTTAGATTTTCCAGAATGGTTTTTTTTTCCTTCTCCCAGCAGCATGGCATTATTAGCTATAGTATTGTTTGTGAACCACTGCTGTAGAACTCTAATTAAGTCAATTATATCTGTCTTGGTGGTTATTTCTCCTTGAATATAATAAGTTGATTTTCTGGGATAGGTATGATATGGTATGATTTTTCAGAATATACCTTTGATATATTGAAACAGGGTTAGAATTCAACATTTCTTCTGAAGTAGTTGCAGTTCCTTATGCACTCTTGTTTCTGCACACTTAGTAGTTCTGTTTGTGGAAAACCATCAGTACTCCAACACCAGAACATGTGATTTGGAATGGCTCATGGTTGACAAGTTTTGCCTAAATTCAGAGCCAAGATCTGAGCTTTTGCCCCGGTATCTGCCCTCACTGGGGTCCCCAGGCAATACCAGAGTGGCCTGGGTCAAAGATAACAGGAGTCTGGCACTTCTTTGGACACTCTATTCCTGACAACTACAGTAGATACTGTAGTACTACTGTGGTACTGTACTGTACTTTTTTATCAACTGCTGTTGATGAAAAAGAATATCTCAGATGAAACGAGAAAAGATCCCTTCAGATCACTTATAAATTCTGCTCTGAGAGCAGCTGTTCCTTCCTTGTTCCTTCCTTCCCTTCCTGCCCACAACACTCTCTGTCAGTGACCTGCAATGCCTACACCAATTCCTGGTGGACAGATGCCCATGCCAATAAAACACAGAAGTCCAGCTCTGCTGAAGATCACAGATTGAATAAACACTCGTGCAGAAATGGCCTCCTTAACTTCAGGGAGTTGTACCTCACCAAAGTGGTGTCAGGAGATGGGCACAGCATCACAAAGAAACCAATGCTCTTACTGCAAGCACCTGCTCACAGAGCACAGTGCACCCAAGCTCTGTTGACACACTGGATTTTGCCGCTTGCCATTCTCCCCACAAGTATTTCATTTGACACTGAAGGACAAAAAAAGGATGGGTTTGAAAAATGGCTTTCTTTGTTAACATGCACTGAGTGTAAGAATTTGACATGACCTTGGTTTCTCATTTTTCCCTTGTACAGAATTCCATTGCTAATTCTTCCTTTAAAAGCAGGATATTTCTTCTCTTAAAAAAATAATTCTAATCTTAAAGCTCTTTTCCTAATGTTACAGTTGCAATCATGTTGATATATTCTCCCAACCTTTTGCAGCCTACCTCTAAATTATTTGTTGAACAAGTGTTATCTTTCAATCACATGCTCTTGTGCCCTCTGTCTTTTCATAATTCAAGGTTCAAATGTGTTTATTTCCTTATATAAACCAAACTTCTCCAAGCCTATCTATTACCACCCACTCTGTCAACAATTTTCTCCCTCTTATATAGTAAAAAACTATTTTTGAACCTTGTCTACGGAATAGAACTTTCAACATAAATTCTTTCTCATACAGATGCAACATGTCAGCTATTTGAACATTCGACTGCATTTTGCTTTTCAGCATAATTCTTATGTCTTCACTGATTATTTAATTAATTTTTAGAAGGTATTTAAGAATAATGGGTTACAAGAAGTTTAAAATTCAGCCTTCACTGATGTCTGTTCCTCTGATTTATGGGACTCTTTCCCTGCTTCTGACAGTGCAGAGATCTGTGAGAATTCTGTCACCTAAACAGAGGCTGCTCCCTGCAGATCCTTCTGGACAGACTATTCTTAGATGGTAATCTTAGCAAAGACATGTGAGGCTTCTTGTTTATAAAAGCCTTCTTATTTATTTACCTGCTTTTAAGAAGAAGAAATTTCATGTGTCACCTTAAGATCTCTAGGGAAAAAAAAAATCCAACAAATCCCCCCAAAAACACACACAACAAATAAAACCTTGCCCCGCTATTTCTGTTCTTGAAGAAAAAAACATTGACTATACAAACAAAAGAAAGTTCTAGAACCTTGGAGCCACAATTGGACTGTTTTCAGCTAAAAACCCATTAATAAAGCTATCATCTGAGGTATGTTTCCAGTTGCTAAACAGCTTGGGAATTATCTGAATCTTTTATCCATAAAGTATTTAGACTTTATAATGAGATTTTTGAAAGACATGGATTGATCACCTCTTAGCCTCACTTAGAAAATGATACCTCCTTCTGGATTTTACTGTCTGTTTCCACTAATGCCTACAATTCAGAATGCTATAATGTGTTTAACTACGATCTGGCCATGGAATATCTGCAGTGCAGGAAAACACCATTAAATTTTAAACGAGCGGGATTCCAATAAGTTTTCTCAGTTTTATGGCTGCTGCTAATGCTAAAAGGTTATAATATTTCATGCCTCTATTTCACACAGAATAGATTGAACCTCTGTTCTCCTTTGCTTCTCTCTTTGTCAATTGCCAATAATCCAGCTGTGTCCCATTCCCAGCTTGGGCTGTATGGCTGCTTGGTTTCCCTGCATCCCGACAAAATATTGGTTTCCAGGAAGCAAATGAACAGAATTGATTTGCAAGTGAGTTCTCTGTTCTTAACAACAGATTTACACAAACAAAATAACACAAAGAAATGAAAGATTGAGTGAGGAAAGGCAGGAAAAGTGGTGGGAGGATAGAGCCAGAAGAGCAGGGCGAACAATATTTTACTTCAGAGGATGACAAGAAATTCTGGTAACAGGTATGGGTGAAGCAGAAACAAGGATGAACTTCTGAAACTCCAAACAGGAATGGGAAATGTAGATCAATCTTGCATTTCACTAATTGGAGGTGGGCAACTTTCTCTCCACTGGCATAAAAAGAGTGAAAGTAGAAAAAAAAAAAGATTAATAAAGCCACTGAGTACTGAGATCCAAGTACTTATAGAAACCTTCTGTCCCACAGAAGAAAAATGTTACTTATTGTTGGGTTTAGAGCAGCAAAGAAGGACTGCAGTGGTGGCTGGGGTTTCTGCTTGTGATTGCCAGAGAAAGAGATACAAAACAAATTCTACTTTTCTGAAGAGAGGCCAAGGAGAAACCCAGTCCTGACACCGACTGACCTGACCTTGGAAGCTTTGTCATGGGAATGTGAGTGCCCATGTTTGAAACACAAGCAAAATTAAATTGATGTTAGCTGATGGCTACAGACCTTTATTGTCCAAGCAAGCTAATTAATTTATCACTTTATTAAGGGGCTTGTAGAATTTAAAATCTTGCTTGTTAGCATGTTAACAAGGCTGTAAACTGAGCACTCTCTTTAGATTGTAATATAACCAGCTTTATGAGAGCAGGGGGATTATAAAAGCTTCCTCCACAGCACATATCTGATTTAAATTAATAAAAGCACTAATGAAAAATCATCTTGGGTATGAGATAATAGATCTGCTGTGAGACCTGCAGTACCCAGTCCCCATGGAATACAGACTCTGAAAATCACAGCCTAAATTGATTGCTATTTACTCAAGTCTTTAGCAGCAGAACCTTAATGTTTAAACCAAGGTATCACCAATTCAAGGCCTTAATTTGCATCAGCAGTCCCTGTGTATTTTGGAGATTTCTCAAGGTTAGGGAATGTACAATATTATTTCTACTCAATAATAAAATTTTGTGCTTTCTTGGATGAGCAGTTTTTTATTTTGTATTTGCAATTATTTACTGATGAAAGGCACTCCCCATGTAATTACCTGGCTTTTCTGCCTGCCATGAAATCACATATTTTTCAAGTGGTTCTCATTTCCATCTCTAGTTTTCTTCATTATTCTTTACCAACTTCAAGGAACTGGCCTTGTTAAGCCATTCAGCTTTGGCAAACATTATTTTTAGTCCTCCAGTTTGAATCTGACTGATAATTTTCTGCACTTTGGACAGGTAGCTTTTTTAATTTTCAGAAACATCCTGAGGATTAGTGACAGTAAAAAAAAATATTGCATGCTCTCAGCTTGTTGTGATTTCTCTTTCTGGAAAAGTTGGTCAAAGGTGTTTCTTCTTCACTGTTTAAAGTAGGCAACACTAATGTATCATGATTCTCAAAATAAAATGGACTTGCCTTGGAGATTTAATCATACCAGTCATAGGAGTTGGTTGTAATTTAGCCCAGCTAAACTTATGATCTCATTTAACTTCATTTATAGTCTATATGAACAGCAACATCCCCATCCCCTCCCCTCAAAGCCAAAAATAAAACCTTGCCACACAAAGCTTCATTGTTAACCAGACCACTGAGAAAAAGAATGCAGACTAAGATATTACACTTGGCTGGGACTATTTTCCTGGATAGGAAAAAAATCAAAATAATTTAAATAACTTGCAGAAATTTACAAAGTCCTTTGAAAAAAACGAGATCTTTGAATTTCCAGTCCAGCAATACAAAATTCTCCTTTTCATTCCTTTTTGAAACTTTGCTGGGGATAAGTCCTGTTTCCTTCCCTTCCCTTCTAGTCACAGAGTATAAATCACACACAGATCAAGGAGCCACCAGACTCCCCCTTAGAACCTGAAACTTGAAATAAAACACTCCCAGTGAGTCTGAGGACAGGAGCTGAAGCTTCTCCGGCTCTGGCATACAAGAGAGGTGCGGAGGAAGGGATCACAAAGTTAAAATTCTGAAGATTGAAAGAAGGAATGGAAAAAAGTGTAGGAAAAAAGGCAATTGGGGTAGGGTTTTAGCAATGGAAAGCAGGAATTGCAATGCTGGGAATGGGTTTTGTAGCCCTAAGCATCTAAATGGTGATGAATAGAGCCAGGCAATGCACTTGGGTGAAAAAAACAGCCTGGAGGGAAGTTTGGTAGTCTCCCTTTTTATCCTTGAAGATCTAGATGCTGTAACTGAAAATAAATTCAGAATCCTGCAGGGAAATACTGATTTTTTATGGGAACAGCTAGGAAAGGCTCTAACAGTATTTATCATCTGCTCTGAGGAAAATAAATTTGTTTAGGGGATAAAGTCATGGTTCCTCTTTTGAAATTTCGATTTTATTTTGATCTTCTGTCTTCTGGAGACTTTTCATGTCTCTCAGGATGGTTGGAAAAACTGGAATTCAGAGAACAACTGTCTAAGAATTGCTCTCATCCTGCATTTTAAATAGCCCTCCATTAAACTCTTAAACCTTTTAATCTAATTTTACATTATTTCCATCCTTTCACTAGATGCTTTATCTAAATTTTGCACGCATTGTAAGCCAGATATTATGGGGTCTGTGACAAAAAACAGGAAGAGAGGAGCAGTTTTGCTCCTGAATTGAAAGAGGAAACCAAGAGCAGACATGATGAAGGTAAAGCCAAACCCAGAGATGTCTGCAAACCTGCAGTACCAGCAGCTGTGGGGTGCAAGGCTCTGCCTCAGTGCCCAGCAGCCCTGGGCTAGAGGGGTTTTTATTTCCTTCCTCCTTGGTGGAGTTACCTGTTTTTATTCCACAATCATTGGTTTTGATTTCTCCAGACATCTAAATAGCGTGGCAGGTTCTGCAAAGAAGAGTTTGAATGTTTTGGAGTCAGCAGGTTTCCTTTGTTGTGTTTGAATGGGAGACAAATTCTTGTGATATCCATTTGGTAGTTTGACAGAAAAGAACCTTTTTCACAACCAGGAGCTGTGAACCTGACCAGGGGCTGGTCCTTGGCTGGAAGCCAACACGAGGGTGCAGGCAGAGGTGCTGCCAATTACGTGGTTAGAAAGTTAGTAAATGATGTTTCTTTAGATTTAATTCTCCAGCTTTATCAACTCTTCTGACAATTTTTAAGTAGAATTTCCACATACTTCAGAGAGAAGACAGCAGTGCAGAGATTTGCCTCTGGGCAGCTGTTCTAGTCAAGATTTCTTGTTCTGAAGCAGTCGTAGCCCTCACAATGCTGCTGAAACCTCTGGGAAAGGAGGAGACAAAAGGAGGGAAAATGTTTAGGTTAGAGACCCAGAGAAAAGCCTTCCACATGCTGTGCATGTTTCCTTGTTATTAAGAGTGGTTTATTAAAGGTCTTATGTTAATGAAAGTGCTTGTACACTCAGCCATTAAAAGTATTTCTGGAAGAAATGATAATATGCCCTTTTCTCTGGCTCAAGAGGGATTCTTATTTTAAACTTGTGCTAATTGAGCAACACTGCTTTGAAGTCAATGACCACTGCAAATATCTAACATATTTATAGATAGGTACAAATATGCATTTATGAACTGTCAGTTTGCTCTCTTCCAGTCTATCCCAGGGTTTAGGGAGACTGCCTGGAATGTCACCCTATATCATTAAACCACAATGACAGCTGGCCAGCTTGTGGAGATAAAGCACCAAGAGGACAGTGTTTCACTTCACAGCAGTAGCTGATGCAGTCTCTTAAGTTTATTTTTCTTTCTTTTCTTCTGTTTGTTTGTTTATTGTGGTTTTTTTTGGTTTTTTGTATTTCATAATATTCTCTTCAACATGCCCTGTTCCTTACAAATCATCCAACTTGTTTTATCATTAGGCAGCAGTGAGAAAATAGAAAGATGCTTCCTTCTAAAACATAATTTAACTCCCATGGAAACAAAACCATGTCTTATTTACATGCAGAAATTCATTGTAACAAGGAAAATATAGTTGAATAAATTCTAGGAAAAGAAGTGTATGCCTATTTATACCACTGTTTTCCACACTTTTGTAATTTTATTATCTTCAGTAAAATTTCTTTATCATTTCAAGTGATGTTATTCTAAAATTCTGTCCTAATGGCAAACAATGATAGAAATTCCTTTCTGGTCATCCCTCTTCCTGTCTGAGAACAGAAGTGCCTGGTCCATAACTTGCTGAAATCAACAGTTCTTTTTTCTGGCTTCAGTGGACTTTGAGAGCAGATTGTTTGGATTTTACTGGATTATCACTGCTCAGAACAGAGTGAGCTGGAACTGCCTCTTGCTGGGACAAAAGGAAGACAATTTCAAGACAATGATTACATCTCAGTTTTTACCAGTCCTTACTGAAATATTCGCATCTTGTGGACTCATACATTGCTGTTTGCAACAAGATTTGTAATACTTGACAAAAATAAATGAGGGCTTAGATGAACATATCTGCATCTCAGAGAAACATGAAAATAGTTTAGATTGTTGCCCAAAAGTCATGATATTTTTCTCTTTCTCACCCACCTTTTTTAAATCTTTGGGTAAATTATGAGTTATATTCAGTGTTTCCTGCTTTCTAAGCCACTAAAGCTCTAGTGCAGAAATCAGTGAAGCTGTAAAATTTGGGGAGTGCGCAGAACAACACAGACACAAGGCCTGCACTCAATGAGTCAATGAAGGGCACATCTGTGTCATAAATCCACACCTGCTGTGTATGACAGACCTCCAGAATCATGGCAAATATATTTTGAAACAGTTTGAAGAATTAAATGTTTCTCCTTTCCCTCTGCTCTCCAAGAATTTTAGTCAGCCCCTCATTCCCTACATGCCTCGCATCTCAAAACACGTGCCTGGAATTAGAGCCTGCTTTATCATTCATCCTTTCCAGAACAGCCTGCTGACAAACTTGAAAACAGCACCTCAACCCACACCCAGAGTTTTGAAAAGGAAATAAATTCTCACTGAGCTGTGGAATCTGTCTCTGTTCCCACAGAGGCAGTAAAGTGGGTTGAACGCGCCCAACGGGATTCTGAAAAATGAAACGGTTTGGAATAAACGAGCGGTGACCTGCGCTAATCAAAGCGGTTTTGTCTCTCTGCCATCACATATTTACACTTCTAGATGCAGCACAAATTTGGCAGGATTTTTGCTCATCGCAGCTTTATGTGGGATTTTTCTGCGTATTTCAGTCATCATGAATTTTCTGACAATAATTGGAAGTCAACTTCTGTTCCCATTTCTGCTTCAAGTTAAACCAGGGTAACTCTAGAGTAACTTAATTGAAATTCTTTGCAGTGCTGTAACAGCGGATTTCTTGTATTTCACATTTTGTGATGCAAAGAGAAAAGCCTCTCTTTTTAATGTGAATGCAGCCACAACACTTGATGCAGCTTGGACAGTTCTTGCCTCCTGCTAGATGCTTCTAAAAACAGATTATGAAAAAATCCTGCTTGTTTTGTTAAATATTCACTGTCACAGGCTTTGGAAAATAAACACTCAAATCAGCATAATTTTCCCAATTCATTGTGTGATTAATGAATTCAAAGTCCAGAGGCTGTGGATGTTTCCAGCTCAGGAAGGCTGAAGATGTCAACAGGCCCACTGCTGGGCCCAGGATAAGGAATTTTCTGTCCACTTCCACCATTTCTGTGTCTGCAAGGAGGAGCCTCTGTGCTCTTGGAACTTCAACAGTGGGACAGTAGTCTGCATCTCTTTCAAATAATCCAGAGGAGAGGAAAAAGACTCCCCTCAGAGAATGCCAGAAGCTCAGAAAATGCACACAGAGCAAACGCTTTTGTCAAATGTGAACTGTTGGCTGCCCATCAAAATACATTAGGAAATATGTTTTGTGGCTTAAAGCAAATTGAATTTTACTGATTTTGAGGTCCAAGGAGGCTTAGAAATTGATTTTATGAAATTTCAGTGAAGCTATTTCATTGTCATTTTTAGCTCAGCCTCTGAGCTAAAAATACTCTTCTGACAAGAAAACATGCAAATCCAAATTCACATCCAGGATCTAAACTCCAGCCTGTTCTGCCTTCAACATCAAGAGTTTCTGACGGACAGCTCCAGTTTTCAGAATTCTTTTATTTAGTTCTAAACAATTTAGCTCAGTGTTTCCAAAAAAACCACAAACAAAAGCCCCCAAAACAAACAAACAAACAAACACTTGTAAAAATTATAATGTGATACTTTATTTTCTCTACCTTGCAATCCAGAAGTGCTGTAACTAAAATAGGCACTCTGCATAGGACAGAGGTCCACAGTGTAGGAAGATATTTCCTTTACAAATGATCTTTACCAACATGCCAGTTACAGAGTCTTTCTTCTTTGAAACAGCTGCTAGAACAGTATATTTATGAGAGTGCACGAAAAAGAGTGATAAATATAAATGTGTACACCCTCATACAGATTGCAGCCTTTCTACAGGGTGAACTATTCTCTGTGAAAACAAACCTCCTCTGGGTTCTATCCACCCTGTGAGCCAAATTCCCATTAGCACTCTTTCAGGTGCATCTTTCTGCCAGCACAAATCCACACAAATACATCTTGGTAAAGATGCCTGCCTGGTTTTTTCAGTAATTTACATTTGAATCTTTGTTTCCTTCGGAAGAGCTGAGGAAGAGGAACTGCAGTAACCTGAGAGGAGACTAAAACCCCTGGAAACAGAAATATTGATACAAAGAACAGCTAAAGATTTGATAAGATTACAGGAGAGAGAGAGAGAGTGGCAGGGGAGGGACTGTTTTGCTAAACCTGTATTAGGTGGTAAGAGACAGTCCCAATCCCTAAGGACTGCCACTGCAAATGCCCAAGGGAACAAAAGTCAGACAAGGAGGAACCACTTGCTCAAGGAGCACTTCTGTTGGCAGAGTTTGGAGCTCCTGAATCCCCATCCAGCATCTAAGTCTCCCAAACTGCTTGCTGACGTTCAGATTTGTTGTCAGTTCATTTAGAGGAGAAAATATTATTTTAGCAAAATATTTCAAAGTAGATCTCTCATTATTGGAAGGCTTGTGTTAGTCTATATTATGACATTATATTAATTATACAATTATGTTATATTATATATTATATTAGCTCGTGCTGCTCCTTTCTGGCCTGTAGAAACCCTCCCTACATCCATGGCACTTGCACACATTACTCCAAAAGACAGGAACATGTGCAGCATCTGCTTTTTTTTGCTTGACTGATTGTGTTTACTTCGTTTCACTCTGTGCCAATTCTGCTTCTAATTTCCTACAGAATACACCTTCCCAGGAAGGTCAGATTGGCAGCAGATGCTAAAGATGACTTATATTTCCAGTGACTAGCAAGCACTTTCCACTTCAGTTCAGCTGTAAGCCATGCATGGACCAAACAAACCATCCAGCTGCTTTTGAAGAAAACCCATATTGCTCTATTACCAAAATAAAAGAAAATGGATATTTATGGATAAGCAGTTATGTTTCTGGCACATGCTCAGCAGTGGCTGTTGCAGCATCACAGTGAAATTACCCTGCTAATGAACTCCTGTTAAGTGCTAATGGCAGGTGATGTGCAGCAGAGCACATCACAAGCTCTGGTGACTTGCAGCAAATCACACACACGGAGAATCAGCTCTGCTGTGTGGTAAAGGGGCACCTCTCACAGGGAGACCTTTGCTTAATTATGGCACAACAGAAACCCTTAGATCCTTACAAAATAAAAACCTACTTGTGACACTCCTGGTTCTTCTGGTCAGAAATTCAACTCTGTTTCTCAGGAGTGTTATTAACCATTGCCAACAGATTCCCATCAGCTGGATCAGTGTCCTGCAGTTTCTCCGTATATTTACACTTTACACCCTTAGCCAAGCATAGGTTTCACTGTGACACAATGTTAGCAATAAAAACCATAAAAGATTAATATATTTTATGCCAGTTTATGTTGGATAATCTAGCAGTGCCTTTCAGTACCACGGAGGAGTACATTTTCACATTGTCAAATAAACCTCGTGAACAGCAGAAGGAATTGCAAGGGGGTCACACTTGTGACAGCTTGAGATTGTGCTCCTGAGTTTGCAACAGGTCCTGCCAGATCAGTGCTTCAGCTGCAGAGATTTGTGTTCAATCTGCTACTTGTTGATCAGGAGCTTTCCCAGGAAGAAAACTCCCAAAAAAGCCAGCAGCAGCATGGCATTTTGCTGCTCCCGATAAACCACAGGCTCTGAAGTGGCAGAGGTTTCCCAGAGCAAACAAACCAGCTACAGGCACTGCCAGGTGGGAGGCTCTGCTCTGACCACCCCCAAATCCTGCCTGGGCTTCAGGTTGACCTCTCTCCACTCTGGTGCAACCTGTCAGAGAGTCAAACACCAGGAGAGTCTGGAGAGCTGGGCAGGCCAGGAGCTGCTTGGGTGATGTGGGTGTCACAGCAGGAATGCTGTGGCTCTGCTTGGAGCCTCCCTTTGCACAGGATTGTCAGCAGGGAGTGGGTAGCCAAGGACTAAGGATAAAGCTTTTTCCTGCCAGTGCTCTCTTACAAGTTTCCCTCTGTGCTACCATGATGCTGTGGCAGTTTTTGCAGCCTTTGATGATCAAGCCTGTTTGAGGTGCCATCAGGGCAGAGTTAGCAAGACTCAACTAAATTCACAAACTGAATTCACCCTGATGAGGATTCTTCTCATTTTAGCGTCTCTGTCTCATTTTTATTACTTCTTTCCTTCAGTGTATCTTCTTTCGTCTTCTTCCTAAACCTCAGTCGTATGTTTAACACTCTTTTTTCTTTACTAGTTTGTTGAATACAAAAGAAGTTAAAACTGCATCTCTAGCAGTCCTCAGGCTAATTTCTCTTTCAAAGTTTTCCTCAGCCCCTCAAATACACTAAAGGGCAATTTTTTTTGTTTGTGAAANGTTTTGGGCAGTGGCCGCGTCAGGAAGGCAAACAGAAACAACAGGGAACACACCTGACTCTTGACTACATTTGCTGCCTAAACCACTTAACAAACAACTCAACTGGTGTTTCCCATTTCTCCTGCAAATTTTTCCTGCAGAATACAATTTTAGGAAAGTATATTTTTTTGAATGTATTCTCACTGAAGAAGTAGAAGATGTAGTTTTTATTTTATATTTCTAGTATACATATCTATTTATTTACACACACATTTCATAAGAGTAAGATACATTTGTGGGTATTTGTCTTAAAACAAGTTGCAGAGAAAAGTCTAGAGAAGACAGTTTGGTTTATTGAACTGCTCTGGTTGAGGCATGAAGCCTTCTCCACAATAATATCAGGAAGCAAGATCCACACAAATACTGGAGAAAAATATTTGATTGCAGTTTTCCCCAACAAAGTAATTTAAGTGATATTAAAGTAGAAGAGTAAGCAGTGAAAGCTGAGGTCTTCCTCTTGGGTATTTTGAAGAGCAACTGCTCAGCTAGAGGTAAGTGAATTGCTTTTCCTTTCCTCATTCTTTTGTTTGCCACAAGACAGAGTTTTTGAGAGCCTTGATTTATCATTCGGAAAGCGCTTTAAGATTGTTTCACAGAGCTGGATATAAAAATGCAAAGTATTAGTAAAGAAAATCCCATGAACAATTAAAAATTAATCACCTTCAAGACAGAGCTTTCAGAAAAATGTCCAGTGGAAATAAAAAGACAACCTGGACTTGCAGGAGGGACACTATTCACAGGGAAACTGAAGAAAAACAACCACTTCCAATGTTTGTTGTCCCTTCCTTTCTTCTTCTGTAGTTTCCTGCATGTTCACACTGCTTGGAAGAAGGAAAATGGAGGACAAAGAGTATTTCCTGAAGAGCAGATATGCAGATGCCCAGTGAGAGCTGTGGGGGAGCATTTAAGAAAGAGTTTATGGAACTCAATTGTCAGAAGAACAGTCAGAGGCTGCCAGAGACAGGGACAGGTGTGCCTGGAGCAAGGTATGGATGGAAAGGGATTGATCTGTAGAGGCAGGGATGGGGAGGAGTTGGCATTTGGGGCTCAAACAATTACCTGGAGGGCAGCCATGGGAAGGGGAGGAGGAAGTTCTCGTTCCTTGAGACAGGAAGAACAGTGTGGGGATATCACATCTGTGTCAGTCCTGAGGTAACTCCATACTCTGTTGGCATAAACGGGGTAACTTTCCTAGGAAATCACTGAACAAGACCAGAAGAAGGTCCAGGAGATCCCAGAGGGGATCCTCTGTCATCACAGAGCCTTTTTGATCTGTCCCTGAACATCTCCAGCTGATTCCTCTCCCAGGGCTTTGCTGGCCACATCTTCATGAAACTTTTCCTGAGCTGAACCTGCTGCATTTTAAGCCCACTGTTGTCCTACAGAGATCATAGCAGCTACTCTGAGTAGTAAATTGACAAAAAACACAACACTGGCCATTAAAGGGAGGAGTGAGATTATGGGTATGAAA
Organism: Polioptila caerulea; assembly: GCA_013397295.1. Classification (NCBI taxonomy): domain Eukaryota; kingdom Metazoa; phylum Chordata; class Aves; order Passeriformes; family Certhiidae; genus Polioptila; species Polioptila caerulea. The sequence goes on along the minus strand of VYXF01012297.1, from coordinate 129,219 downwards.
CAAGAAGAATTGTACATGACCCAATGCTCTACACAAAGGACAAAATAGTGATACAGAAGAGTTTATTGTTTGGTAATTGAATTTACAGACGCAGGAAAAAAACGAAGTAAAATAATCTGAAGGCAGAAGAGTCAGCAGTGCAATTGAACAAATATTCAATATTATCCATTTTTTTTAGTATTTAGATCAGTAATAGAAATCCCAAGGAAAACTGGCTTGGAGAACAGAACTTCACTGTAATTGCTCCAAACTCAAGGTGTTTGTGCATGTGATCTGATTATCTGCTGAACTGCAGGACACTTGCCTGAAATTCTTGAGAAGTTTTATGTTTAAAAAGTTTCCTTTGGCTTTTTTTATGCAATGTCCTTCTTGGCCTTTTTCTAGGGAGGTGGAAAACTAGTAATTTTATCTGTTCACATGTATTTTTTCCCAGCTTCAATTATTTTTAATGGATGCTTCAAGTTTCCCTTTTACAATGTGCTGAGAGCTACACAAGGAAAAAGAACCCAAGCCATTCAGCAAGTGAGCTATAAATGTCACATTTTTCAATGGTGAAAAAGACTAACTTTCTGAATCTTGATAGCAGTACTTTGGAAACCACTTCACAGAGTGCCTTTTTTTGTTGTTTTTTTTTAACCAAAAGTCAAGCAGTCCACATGCTGCCAGCCTGACAGTGTAAACAAATGTGGTTTTTTGGATTCCTTTTGTCAAATCAGCCTCCAGCTGTAATGCATTATCACAGATGAAGTGTATCAGGCACATAAAGCAATAATTGCAGCTGCCTGGCTGTATGTTGAGAATAAAGAGAGAGCCTTAGATCAAGGTCAATGAGAGAGGGTGCAGAAAATAAACACAATTTTTGTGTAGAACCTGGGAGCATGCTTTGTCCATAGACAGACAAAAACCAAGCCTAGGGCATGTTGTGCTGACAGGATGTTAGGAAGAACACAGCAGTCAACAGGCTGTAGAAATTGCTCTTTGCATATCTGGAGAGTCCTTTTTCTGCCTTCATGTTGTTCTTGGGCTCTGTGTACCAGACATCACCTGAGAGCCCCCCTGCTCAGCCTCTTTCTTGGTGTTCAAACAGGGATCTGCAGAGGCAGGGAGAAGCTGCCTCAGTGAGCTGGTGCCTGAGTCAGCCTCCCACAGGACACGGGAATGCTTGGATTCACTTTCATACCTTGCAGGAGGACTGACTTCTTTGCTCTAGCTGTTCCCAAAGGACCTCAGTAGAGGAAAATCTAGCGTGGATTTGTACGGGAAAAAACCCAAAAACTCTTTATAACATCCTGAGCACCAAGTCATCTAAGCTGTGATAGTCTGAGGGTGACACTGTGGGCTTTGCAGAATTTGCTCTTTCTGAGTGTTTTTTAATGTGCCCTCAGGGTCAAGCACCTTTGTCATTCAGGCTTCCTGCAGCCTGCATTGAGCTGGCGTCATGGAAAATTTCTGAGTGAGTGAAGCAGTTGGTTAAAGCTGTTCTTGCCTTGGCCAAGGGTCAGATTTTGGAAAAACACGGTGGTGCTCCTTAATAGGAGCTGATTGCTTCTTAAGATCCACTCTAGCCTGTCACCAAGGGCACCACAGCAGTGACTGCAAGGCTCTACCCTGTCCTTTCAAACCCTCTGGAGATCCCCAGGCAGAGAAACTCCTGGCAGAGTTCTTGCCAGTCCAACGCTGCTGCCAGATCCACAGGAAAAGAACTGAGGACCCAAAACAGCCCAATGAGCACAACCTGCTGCATAATTCCTTCTTCTGGAACTGGGTGGCTGGGCAGGAAATCAGCCCTGATGCTGTCAAAGGCTGTAGAAGAAATCAAATTCCATAGGGCTCTCAAGGGATAAGGCCATGCTCACCAGGAGAAAAGGAAAGCAGGTCCTACTCAAGGACCATTCCTTAAGAGCTCATCGTGACCATCCCTTAACAGTTCATCGCAGCCATTCACTTAGCAACAGCAAATACCAATAATTTGTGCATGTTTCTTCAGAAAAGAGTATTATGAAAACAAATAAAAACTGGTGAACCCTGATAGTGCCTTGTTTGAAGGCTACAATTCTATAAGTTGGTGAGATACTGCACTCAGCACTGCTCTACAGGATGATTTAACAGCGTTAAAAATTACATTCTTTGTAATTTAAAAACTTTTTAATTTTAAAACTTTTTAACCAAAGTTTAAACCTACCCTGAAAATCTGTGGATAAGTAGGGCAAAAGCAAACAACAAAGAGCAGAAATATCCCCATTTTAACTTCAGTCATTTTATTTAATTCAGTTTTTTACTGCAGCGTTAAGGAAAGTTTTCAGTCTGAATATTTATTTAGGCATTACTTAGAACATTTCTTATTCTTATTATTGTTGTTTGTTCTTTGAGAAAAACAACTCCAAACAAAACAGAGAACAAACAAAACCTCAAGCTCATATTATTTGGTTTAAAAGTCATAAGTTTTTATTTGGTAAATAGGATTTGTTTTGCATTAATCTGAAATTAACCCTGCAATTTTTAAATTGTCAACACTGCCAGCTTTTGATTGTCAACATCTTCATTTTTCTACAGCATTAATGTGCAGTAGCATAACTAATTCGTATCAGTACAGATATAAATTTGTTTGTTGCTGTAGAGAGGAAAAGTTATGGATTCCCTAGAAACAAAGGAGTTTAGACTTAACAATATAATTAAAATTATTTTTAAACAGCATCAAACTTTGGATACATGGTTTTCTCATAAATGAGGTGTTGAGTGGGTTTGTATTGCTTAGCTGGCTTTTGTGAAGTTATTATTCACTTACAGATAAAAAAGAATTTCTACTTAGATCATATGAAGCAAAAAATTTATTTGAAGAAACAAATTAAGTTGTCTCATCATCCAAAGCATTCTTAACTAAGGAGAGAAAACAGCTATGTCCTATACCAAAAGATTTTTGCTGTTCTGTGCAAAAGAAACTGTCACAGTTGGCTGTGCAATGACGTCCCTCTCAGCTGGAAGATTGGCATCAAGGCACCTCTCTCATACATTATTCTCGTCTACTGTGCAAAACTGGAATTTGTATCCAGGTATTCTGTCAGGGAAAGAAATAGTTTTGCCTAATGAGTGTGGGAATTTAATTTTCAAATTAACCATTCTCCTGCACTGTTTTAGTCCATGCTCCTGTTCACAGAATCACGGAATATCCTAGGCTGGATGTGGCCCACAATGTCAAGTCCAACTCCTGGCCCTGCACAAGACACCCCCAAAAAATGGCCCTCCCTCTGGGAGAAGCAATGCTGTGTTTGAAATCTTACCTTCAAAATTAGGGTCCATAGTATTTTGGTGGAATTTTCAATATAAGAAAGAATACCTGAGCATTTGGCTGGTTTTGACTGTTCCTCTTCAAGTTTGAATTTGTATGTAATGAGATGCACTCTCTGTATTTCTACTGGCATTGTTATTCAACTGATGGGTTTTGTTATGTTTAATTGGAAAGACCTTTTCCCCTATTTTTTCAAGACTCCACCAAAAAGTTACTTGCGCCATTTATTTTTTATTTGAAAGTGTATTTTGTCTGTCAAAACGCTAAAGAATTATGCTCTCTTGATTTACAGTTTGTATCTGGCTAGGAAAATCTGCATTTAAGCATCTCAGATCATCTGTTTTACCCAAAATAAAAAACCCTTCAAAAATCATTTGATGGGAATAAGAAACATGAAAAACCTTCCTCAAAATTGATGAGCAGGTTTTATAAAAGGCTATGAAGCTCTAATTTTGTTAGCATTTATTAAAGCTTTTCCCTTTTTGTTAAAGATGCTGCCTTTGGTTTTCAATTTATCACAAATTAATTAGAATAAAGTAGGTAGTGGTTTTTTTTTCCCAAACCTTCCCATGGATGTACTGCCTACAGGCAGGAGTTTACACAAGCTGTGTTTGTGTGTGAGATCTGCTTTTTATGCCTTTATTTAAGTCAGCTAACAAACACGGGTTATGTTATTAGTGATGGGAAGAGCATTCCAGATGGAACTGTTGTTTTGTTCTCTATAAGCAGAATTAAGGAGTTGGGAGGGTGCAAGTTCCTGGTGGCACGTTATTTTTATCTAATTAAAGAAGCGCACCAGCAGTTTGTACAAAATAATTTTCTGAGCACACTAATAAATGTGTAGAAGACTTTGAAGATAGATTAAGTTTTTTTGTCTGGATCCAAGCTTATTGAGTTTTTGGGGTTTTTTAACTGTCTCAATAGTCTGCAAGCATTTACTTACAATTATTTTTTCCTCCAACTGATGGCATAAATAATTAATATGATAAAAGGTTCTAACACATCAAATCAGTAAACAACCTTCAAGAGGAATTGGCACGCATCCAATCCCCCAGACACCCAGCAGAAATAACTTATGCCAAATAGACCTATGAAATGGATTGATATTTTTGGCCTAGGATAGCTAGCCAAGCTCTGTGGCTTCAGTTGCCCCTAAAACATTCAGGAAGACAACTCAAAGATCTTGGGTGGTTGGAGGTAATTAAATGCAGAGTTAGGAAGTGGCTTCATTGTGTTCAGCTCTTTGCTCAAGGGCTGAGGGGTGGGGCTGCTCCCCAAGGTGCAGGCAATCCCGGCTCTGTCAGCTCTTCAAAGCTGCCTCTCCTCCCTCCAGAATGCATTCCAGGATGCCCCCACGGCGAGGCGATTCTGAGGAGGAGCTCTCCTTGTCAATGCTGCCAGGCTTTGGTGTCCGCTGGAGAATGGCCCAGGTGAGTGTCCCAACCACTGCTCCTCCCCTCTGTCAGGGGAAATTTTGATCCAAGTGTTGCTCACTCAGTGTTTACTCCTTGCTCTGATTAAAACTCATTCTCACATAGCAAAATTGTGTCTGTAGAAGAGTTTCAGAGGTTCCCTCCAAATACTGCCTTTGCTTCATGCTTAGTAAAACCAGTCATGTGTTTTACTCTGTGGGTTTTAATCATTCTTTTTTCCCAAATTTTACTCTGTGCATTTTTGATCAACTTGTTTTATTTTCTTTTTGATAAAGGAAAAAAAAATATATATTTAAACTGAAGTTAAGGAAGGTTGTCTAAACCTTGCAGTGGATACATAACTTAATATTTATCAGAAAGGCCACTGTGGCTGAAACTTTATGAGAAAGAAATGAGCAGTTGTCATTTAAATTTTTAGTATACCAAAATTTTTATTTTCACATTCCTTTCATTGAATACCTGTTTGAGCATGTCTGGCTTTCTTATTTGGTGTCTGGCAGGACAAAGATAAGGGCAGTGTTGTGGGATGGGTGAGCACTGCCCCACTGCATCCTGCATCCCCTCACCCCATGTCTCTGCCCTGGCAGTGCCACAATGCCACATTCTTTTAGGTCTGCCTTCCAAACATTTTTACCACACACAAGCACTGAAACAACAGAAGAGATGCAAATGCAATTAATTTAATTACTATTTTCTCTTTTTTTGCCTTTTTCTTTTCTGCTTGAAATGCTTACAGGAAACTGCATTAGAATCCCAAAGTAATGGAACACAAAAAAACCATCTGGGGATCTAAACCAACTTTAAAGAGTTAGAGTAGCACTGATGCATGACCACAAAGACAGATACAATTTGTTGTGAGTGTGGCAGATAACTTGCAGTTGTAGGGAGGAACATAAAATTCTGATATTAAAAAAAGAAATAAATCTTGAAATACCTAAGTAATAGCAGAATGAAAATTATAGAAGTTAATCTTTGGCTGCATAAATATAGCAGAACTTTATTTAGTGAATATACATGTTGTTCTGTGACACACAGAAACACCTAAACTTGTGCAAAAGAATTGGGATTGGCTTGATGGGAGTGTTGTGTCCAAGTATATAAACCAAAAATACATTTGATGTCACATATATCTATGGCTTTTTCCAAACCATTGGTCGTTCCAAGTTGCTATTTGAATTTTAGCAATTAGTTTCGGGATTTATTTTTAGGTTTTGGTATGTTAAAAATGCTTTCTAAAGACATATAATGTGATATGAAGATACAAAACATTACCTCCCATGGAAACATGCTGGCTTCATAGGGACATTTTCTCTTCTGTTTCTTCACAGAAGAGCAGCAGTCTGTTTGAAGAGAGTTAAGAATCCTCAATATTTTTCATGCTCAATTATTTTCCAGACTATGTGTGTGTGTATATACATATATGGGTTTATTTTAGGACAGTTTGGTTGCAATGGAAAGGAGGTTTGTAGCCATTTGGGTTTTTATCTCCAGAAATACAGCAAGGTAAAAACATAAAAATAACACTGAACAAAATGTATAAGAAAAAGAGAAAGAAAGGATAAGAATAGAAAGATATCACCCTCCATGTAATTAGGGAGAGGATTTGATTATTCCAATTTTGATGTCCATTGCTTGATGATCCCACCTTGATCCATCTGGGGTGGGCGAAGCCCAGGAAACACAAAGTTCATAAATGTCAATAAATGAATTATAAATTAATAAATGCTCAGGTTTACATGGGAACACCCAGGCACCTCCTCTGGGGAAGTTTTACACTGCCTGGGGAGTTTTACAGTCTGATGTAACACTGGGGGGCACATGCACTCCTCTGGTGCAAGGCCCCAGAAATGAATTTGAGACCCTTTGGGAGGCTTTGATGGTTCATGACCCCTTCTAAGACGTGAGAGCTGCCTCCTTGAGTCGATGATGCCCCACCAGAAGGGATGAATTCCCTCAAGCCCACTTGTGAATATCCTGGTTCCTGCCCAATGGGGAGTTTTATGCCCAAACCAGTCGTGTGTGGGAGGGCTTTGGCATGATGAAAGCACTGATGCCTAAAGATTTTTAGCTTTTTATATATTTTTCATATATTTGTAACTCTGTAGACTGTTAATATGCCGTTATAATTTCTAGTACTTTTCCTGCCCTCTCCCATAATTTAACAAACTCTTACTAATACATTCTTGAAATTCTGTTTAGTCTTGCCTTTAGTCTGGCAAGGACACTCTATTTTGCACCATACACCATAGACACAATAAAGTGTAAGGATAAAAGATTGGAGGGGGAGGGTTCCAGAGGGGCAGAACCTGGAGAAAAATCACCTCACCGACTGCTCTTCTAATTGGACAATATTTGATAGATATACTAATCAACTAACCTTATAAAATTGTAGAAATACTGTATGTCACATGTGCATATCACCATATTGCGTATCTTGAAGGCTAACAATTAAAGATTTGCTTTTATATTATCATTTCAACACTGTTTGGAAAAAAGTTTTATATTTTATTCCAGGCAATAGCACTATCCCACCTCCTCAGGGTCAGCTTCTTATCAGCCTTCTCCCTTATCTGGCTCAACCCCCAGCCTGTAACCTCTGGTGGTGGGAGGTCACCCTGCAAACCTCAGCAGAGCACACCCTGCTTTTGAAAATTGCAGATTGTTTGGGTCATTTGTCACAAACATTTCCCACCTGGATTGTGCCCAGATGCTGCGAATGGATGGCACCACAAACACAGCTCTGCTGTGGTGCTGCTCTGCTGCCTTCATCCTGCAAGATTAATGTGATCCATGTCACAACAAGCAGACTTAAAATCAATAGGAAATAGTCTCCAGTGAAGCTCCTGAGACCCCATCTCCTGGGGTAATAAGGGAGGTCAGCATCCTTCAATATCAAGCTCTGTGTCAGGGAGATTCCTGCCAAAATCGATGGAGCTGAAGCCGTAACTGCTTCAATAGGGTCCTCCCTCCATGACACCCATCCAACACATCCTTTCACTGCATCCAACACATCCTTTCACAGCTGACAGGAACTACCAGGAGACAATCTCAGTTTCCCTGACTCACTGCATATGAGCAGTCCTTAGCATCCCCACAAAAAATTCCTTAGGAGTACAGAGTTTGCTGAATTTTCAAATGATGCCTTTATGTTTTCACTTGTATGATTTCATTTTTTATGGAAAAGCCATTTAAGCTGAAGATAAGTCTCAAAGAAAACCTAAATTTTTTTAGGTTTACAATAAATGCATACGTTTATTTAGGTTTAACAGCTTTTTAGTGAGGTGGCATGCTATTGGCATTGTGACATGGCCTGAATAATTCAGCAGTAATTCAGAGATGCTTGGAAGGGGCAGCATTTTCTGGGCACAAACAGCAGAACTCTTGTTGGATGAAAAGGAAATGAAAATAAGGTAGATTTATCCAACCATCTACCACACAGTGAGATAGCAAAGTCTTATCCTATTCAGTGCTACTTGAATTATTGATGGACAGTTCAAATATCTTTCATCTCTTCTGCAAAGAATATTAAATCTATTTTTTCTTGTTCAAGCTGATCCGATTTATAAGGCTGGTAATGTTTTCTAGTCCAGGTTTGTGCTTGCTAAAAAGGAACTTAAATTCTCTTAATATTTAATACTATTTCTGAACTACCTCATATGAAAGGTGGATCTTCTCCCAAAAAATGGCAAAACATTGTCTTTCAAAATACTGTTTGACCAAACTTGCATGTTTCTTAAATACACAACCTTTCCCAGATAGAATACTCCTATTAAGAATATACTAAAGTTTGGTCCACAATAAAGTTGTTTTCTTGATTTATCCCAGGAGGAACACACATAATATTTGTACAGGAGCTTTTTTATTTGTGTGTTCATCTTCTTTTCTTCCTTCTCCAACAGGAGATAAAAAGGGCAACTCAGGATTTCCTTTTTTTTGAAAGATATTTGTTAAATAAGGGGGGAAAGTGAACAAACTTCAGCGTCCTTCAACACACACTTGAAAATTCCTGCAAGCTACTGTTTCCACTTTGATTTGAGAGTTAGGAATGGACATCTCAGACTACCTAATGCAATGGGCAGCACGGAATTCTGAGCATTCCTGTGCTATCAGGTGGAGGGAAATTGAGTGCAGTAGCTTGATTTTCGAGCAGCAAGGCTTTGGGGCTGTGATGTTTTTTATGACTGCCAGAAAGTCTCCAGGAACATTTTTTGCTGCTCCCTACTAGGAGAACTTTTGATATCACAGAATCAAAGAATGGTTTGGGTTGGAAGGAACGCAAATCCTTAGAAATCATCCAGTTCCAACCCCACTACCACGGACAAGGGCACCTTCAACTAAGCCAGATTGTTCAGGCTCCCATCCAACCCCTTCATATTCAGGCCTTAAACCAAAGAGGGGTATTTGTTGTGCATTGTACTACTGGCAAATATCCCAGCCTAAAAACCATACTCCTGTGGGAAAGCTCTCAGTACAAACTTTCCTGCCCCTTTTGTTTTCAGCAGAAGGGGGTGCAGGAACTCATTGACGTGGAAAGGCAGCAAAGCTGCGCCTTCGTTGCGTTCAAGTTGGATTCATTGAGTGCCCTGAATTGAGCTCTAGAGAAAGCAAAGGCAACAAGTCTGGTTCTAAACTCTCATCAAATGGCTTTGCAGAGATGGTAAGAACTGCACAGTTTGGATGTCTGTGGCTAATTTTTCAGATTAAAGCACTAAACTATGCAGAAATCAAGGCACAAAACTCAAAGATCATTTAGGCTGCAATTCTCTCCTTATTACACTCTGAATTACTGTGCATAGAGTATACTTTGAGAAATAACTTGCTGTTTGGAGACCTTTTAGATCCTCACACTTTACATTGAGCTACAGAATAAATTTTTATCATGGCCTTTAAATTTTTCATGCTACAGTTGCATAAACTTGCTAACACATTATGGAGTGATTTCTTTTATTGTTTTTTTTTCCTAAATAAAAAGAAGCATGTACAGGGAGGAGGAAGGAAATAGAGGAAGGAGTACAAACCTTGGGATAGATTTGAGAGTTCTCTCCTAGTAAATCAGTGTAAATCAGTGAGATTGAGTGCAGGGACCCCTCTCTGAGGGAGGCAGGCTTGTTTTCAGGCTTAGGTGGGCCCAGATCAGAAGCCTTGAGATCACCATGAGAAAAGACTTAGCTCTGCTGCCAGGGATCACTGCAGAGCTGTCTCCAGAGAGCTTACGAATAGAAATATCCAAATTTATCATATATGAATCTGAAGGGAAGGACAGGATGCAGAATGCAGCCTAGAGGGGATATGGCTACAAAGAAGCTGGGCTAAAGGAATGCAAGCAGAAGTTCACAGATCATGGCAGTGTGGGAGAATGATAACAGAGGACACAACTGAGGTTTAAAAAGCATTAGACTTTAAATAAATAAGGTCTAGTCCCTGAAGAATGGACTCTGATATAGAAAGCCTGGAAGGTATTGCTTGATGCCTTAGTTAGCAATTTGGTCTAGAAGCACACAAGGTTCATCAAACAATTTGACAAAATTTTTAAAAGTCTCAAGTTTCTAGAGAAGCAAAAACTCCTAATAAAAATACCTCTGTAACCCAAATGAAATAACCCAGATTTTAAGAACTGGCAAGAATCATGGTTTTAAACACTTCGTGCTGTGAAATTTGCCAGAAGATTTTGTAGGCAGTCAATATCACACCAGTGAGGTGCCCCTTTACACACCTCAGATTTTTCAACAGCTTTAATCATGTTGGGGAAAAAGACCTGCTGAGAAGAAGGAAAGAGTTTGGGAGAAAAATGTAGCAGGAAAGTAGGAGATATCAAAGATTTCATGAGTGTTTTTTCAAGGCAGAAAGAGAAGTCTTCAAGGCTAATGCTAAGAACAAAAGGGTAAATGTAGGGGCAGCAAGATTAAAATATTACTCAAGGTTACTCAAGATTAGCTGTATGATGAATGGTCCACAGAAAGCTGCATAAATCAAGATAACTAAGATAAATGGAAGCCTAATTAAAGGAATGTGCTGTCTCTGGATCAGAAGTGGAAGGAAACAGATGCATGACTGCCAATTTAGGAGGTACAAGAGCAATACCAAAATCAGGGCAGATCAGTACAAGAGACTGTTTCCTAACGTCTTTCCCAAAGATAGTAGAGAAAAATCATCCAGGAACTGAAACTGGGCAGTAGCATCAATTTGTAATGTATTTCCCCCTCTCACAGAAGGAAACTTCTGGCTTTTTCTGGAACTTCTGGCTTAGACTGGAACTTCTCTCCCCTGTGACAATGACCTGACTCTTTGCAATAACCTTCCTTTCCTATGTCTAACTGCACATCAGTCATTGCACTTCCTTCTCATTGCACACTCAAGCCTCTTTCCATCTTTTATTCCATTCCTTTCCTCACTCCCTTTTTGAATAGCTAGGAAATAGGATCAGAGAGACCAGGACTCCTCTGCCTATGTTATGCAAGTATTGGGGTATTTTTAAAGAAAAAAAAACAAACAATAAAACTTGCTACAGAAATGTGTTTTTAAAGATGAGATCTTTTTAACACTTGGATTTATGTTAAAAAATGTCTCTTTCAGGGGATTTTTCATTGTGCATGCAAAAAGCAGCCCCCTGACCACCACTGAGAGGGCACAGAGCCTTCTGAGACCAGAGGAGAGAGAAAAAGCCTGTCTCTTGCTGGTAGAATCTCAGGGAAAATATTCATCAAAGGAGATTTACAATGCACCTTTTTTTTTTTTTTTTTT
>VYXF01012297.1:29211-117746 GCA_013397295.1 Polioptila caerulea | reverse complement strand
TTTTTTTTTTTTTTTTTTTAATTTGTCCAAAAGACCAGAGATATGCTGGATCCACTGAAAGAGGTGATCCATTGAAGAGTGGAAGTGCTGACAGCATTTGACAAGTGGTGAGGGTGACAGATCTGAAGGCTGGGACCATCACCTGCCCCAGCCTTGAGGAGGCATTTGAGCTGTGCTCCAGGTACAGCAGGGATGATAACTCTACATCCCTTGGGAATGATAGTTTGGAGATGCCTAAAATCTGGGGTTTCTCAGCATGGACTGCAGTTTGTGATTTGGTGACAGCTGCTGGAAGAAGGTGACAGCGAAGCCTGAGCATCTGTCAAATGGAGGAAGATTGATTTGGGATTACAGCCAATGTACTCTGGCACAGGGAAGGAAAGTTCCTATTCCCAAGAGCCTTAAGAAACAGCCACTTCCCCAAGAGTAGGAGTTCCAGCCCCACCTGTCTGTTCTAAGATGCTTTTCCTTTCTCTCCCTCACCTCATACACAGAAATGTGTTTCTGTAACTGATGTTATTTAAATAATCAAGAATCACCCTGATATTCTCAGAGACAGATGAATTATTTAGTTTCATGAAAACTTTAATCTGAAATTAAGCTTGTTTCAGTGTTTCTTCCACTTAATAACTACCTTTCTTTTGTGTTCCTTCCACTTACTGTTCCACCTCCTACAGCATCTTCCGGCCAGACACTCCTGTTCCTTTTCCCATCCATGAGCTTGTGGGATTTGAGGGTGAGTCAAACTGCAGAAATGATTGTGATTTTAAAAAAAAAAAAATGTTGAACAGCAGTTTTTAATTTTTACTTTTAACCTGGATTCTTACAGGGGCCCAGTTTGCAGAGTACAACATCTCAGGGTACTTTTATCTGTCTGGAAACAACTGAAGAACAAATTCCATATACTAATAACAATAATAATATGTAAAGTGGTGTCATATTAATGGTATTCTCATCACAAATATTCTCTTCATTTACCCTCCTTATAAAAACTATAAATAGACACAGGTCCAAGAGTGAACAGTGAAAATTCCCGCAGGCACAGAGAGACTTTTGCTCTCTAGTTAAGGGAGTTATTTCTGACTAAAATCTGTTCTTTCCCAATTCTCAGCATTATGTAACAGGGCAATTTGTTCTTTAGGAGAGCTAATACCTGTCTCCCAGCATGTGCACCCACCTAGGTACATTAAATATGTCATTTAATTCTCTGACTCGGTGCAGCAATTGTTGTGGGCCTGCACACCAGCATGTCGGGGGCTGGTTTGTATTTTCAGCTTGAAAGAGGAGAGGCAAAGGGGTTTATCTATAATCTTATATATATATATATGTACCTGCTTCTCCCTCTGGTAAATTATTTAGGGGTTAATGCATTATAATGGAACTGTTTGTATTTGTTAGTTAGAGATTATTGCACATTGCATGAAAGAAATCTGGTGCTGTTCATAAATCATACTTTTATTCTGTATTCTGCTTAGCCAAAAATATGCACATATGTACAGACACATTTTATTACACAGAGGCACTGCTGAATATAAATAGAATATTTGTCAAACATCAGATTAACATAAAAATAACATTGTGCAAATACCTGGTTCTGCCAACCCACTGGCACATCCTCCACATTTTTAAGTGTTCTGCCTAAAGCAGCAGAGCAAATGGATTGCATTAGTGGAAAGAAATAGGTGAAAATACACCACAGGTTACACAAATACAAGTAAGAGAGACAGCAGATGTCACTAGTAGGAGAGAACATGGCTGACATGCCAGGGGACCTTCCACTTAAATGATATCAGAGACTTAATGATCAAGCACTGCCAGGCTGAGGGTAGAATTGAGACAATGTCTCACATACATCGTGGTGTCTGCTAGAATCAAGAAAATGACAACTTCCCTGAGTGAATTAATGGTTTAAAATAGAGGATTAAGCAAAAAAAAATGTAGAATATATAAAAATTTACCTGTCTGTTTGATGTATTTTGTCTAAGCAATCAATATCAGTTGCCTACACATGGAAGCAATGTTCTAAATGCTTCCCAAATCCTCTGCAAACTGTGCCAACCTAAAGAGAGGGAGGCTGTGGGATTTGCAAGAGGTAAGATGCTGCCAGGTGTTTTTTACCTGAGCATTCACAAAGGTCTCAATTCCACTGACTACACATTTTTTTTTGCAAAAAAGTATGGGTTTAACTGCAGGTTAACAGCACCAGCACTTGACACTAACCCCTTCTTGGGAAAGGACTAAAGTGACATTTTTAATGGAGACCCTGAGTTCTGTCACAGGACACAAAACTTCTCCACGGTGCTGCAGCAGAGCTTGATAGAAATAGAAGCTAAACCCCTTTCCTTCCCACTTTTTCAAAGAAGGTTTTAACTCATAAGAAAGACATTTAATGCAGAGAGGACATTTAGCCTTCCTCTGCTCCTTTCTGTGAGTTTTACTCCTAGCTACATTTGTGAAGGGTGAAAGAGGAGCAAGAGGATAGTGAAAGCTCTGCAGGCCAAAAATAGTTTATTTGACTGAGATTTATGTGCTAAAATGTTGTTAATTATTGCCCAAAACACTGTTGCACTCCAGGGCTTCTTTCCAGGTTCCATCAGATTCAGATAATTTGAAATAAATTTCACACAATTGTGTCAGTAAGTATCTAAGGGAAAAAAAAAGTGTAAAATTATATATTTAAAAAAAAATAATAGTGTAAATAAGGGCAAAGAAAAAGTCACAAAATCCTACTTACTGTATTAAAATGTCAAATTATCAGTTTGTTTCACACATCGGTTGGCATTAGCACAGGAATTTCTGTGAATGAAAGGGAATAGATTTTGGCACTTTCCTCTGAAATATGTGGACCCTCACCATCACTGCTTTGCTTTATAGGTCCTGGTGCAGTAAGACCACATCTCAGTCCCATGAAACACAGTCCTGTCAAAGCTGGGTAAGGAACTGGGAGTATTTCATACACATTGCAGCTGGAGTCAATTCTTCACTAGAGCAGAGCTCATAATTTTAGCAAGTGCACCTACTGTCAGAGATCAGCCTTAAAATATAATGAATATGTCAATGTTAATCAGAAAAATAAATCTAAAAGGAAAATCCTGTCTCAAGCTTGGTCCCATGATGATTTGAAAGGGAGTAGTGGGTGATAGAAATGGAAATTGTTGTACTAATAGGGGTTTCCTCTGTTTTCTTTGAGGTCTGAAAGCATTTTAAAGAAATAAACCCCACAACTTTTAGCCTGATCTCTCAGGTAAGAACATTCTTAGTAGCTGACAGTGAAAACAATTCAGTCTTCTTTATCTCCATCCCACAAAATAAGAAGGTTTACGCATTATACAGAGGAATATCAAATCAAAGCTGTGAGTTTTAAATTGCTTTACAATGTTAGATAAAGGGAGTCTGGAGCAGAATTTACAAATGCAGAAGCGAGTGGCCTTGGCAGTAGTTTATTTGAATTCTATTTTTTGTAGGTTCTGTGCTCTTTTTCAATAAAGAGCAAGCAGAGACCTGCAGGACTTTTACCTTTGCTTTGCTCTGGCTGTGAGAGCCCCTGTTAGAGCAGGGACCCAGCCTGGGTTCAGCTCCTCGCCTGGGAACCCGTTTGGTGCCACCCTTGGAAGAGACACTCGAATTACTGATGAGGTGGCAATCTGGTGGTAGCATTTTATTTCCCATCTTGCCAAAATAATGTAAGAATTAATTAAAGTTTGCAAAACACTACAAGATCCTGAGGCTAAATATTCTTTTTTGACCATATGCACACAGTCAGATTGATGTTCTTCCAGAAAAAAACTCCTCTTGTCAGAATAAAAAACTTGAGCTCTTCCTTAATGCTCCATGCCATGATTTTGATATAGAACAAAACAAGCTGTAATTGACAGAGATTTCCTGTAAATATTTTCTTGATCTTTCTCTGTGATTTAAATAATGTATATCAATTTATCCCTACACTTATGAAATATTATTTACTCAATACTCAGTGTTTTCTGGTTTTCAGTTTTTTCTCCAAAGAATGTCTTCTAAAAAAATTATAAACCAAGCCATTTGTATTACACCCTATTTTCAATAACACCACCACTCCCTCCTTCAAAATACAAAATTATCATTTGAGAAAACTCACATCTAAACCCACATCCCTGTGAATGGCCATATTTAAAGCTTACTGTGGTCAGAGGAAAGAAGCTATCTTGGAATGTTGCCTTGAAAACAGGATTACAATCCTTCTGTACAGGGCTGATGCAGAGAAAAACTCTCAAGGTGCAGTCTGTTTTGTGTGTTAATCCAACCCCTGGAAAACAATATGGCTTTTAGTTATCCATGACTTTCATTCAATAATTTCACTGCAACTTGGGAATTTCAACTAAATCTTGAAAAACTAAGGGGGGAGGGGGGGAGAAAGGGGGACACAACATTTTTATTTATCAAAACTGGGATTTATGGCTAAAAAAATACGTTATTTTGGAAGTGTTCTATGTGAATAGTGAAGTCTTAAGGGCACAGGTCCCTAATTGTTGGATATAAAAAGTCAAAGCCTAGTCCAAAAGACCATAGATGGATCAATTCCTATGCTGAAGGCAAGTCCCAAGTGGCCAGATCCTTTCTAGATGTAATTTTCTTGAAGAATGAGCAGAAACCTCTCACAATTTCATGCCCAATTTCTGTTCTCCAAGGGTCTGCCAAAGTGCTGTCCTCCTCAGCTTTAGGGTGCATTATGCACTTACATCTTTATATTTAGCTAGAAATATCAGTTATCTTACTTTCCTTCATTATTCCAACGTAGCAAGGAAAACTCTGGACAAAGTCTCACTCATAGCTGCAAGTTAATTGTGCATGTGAGAATCAAGAACTTTGTCTTGACTGAAGGATACAAAATCATGCTGCACTGCAGATGAGTAATTTTTGCACTGAATAGTTATTAGTCAGGTTTTGGTTTGGTCTCAGGAGCCAAAGTTTCTGCTTTTGTATCTTAGTGAGAGGCTTAGGCCAGTCTTTACACTGCATGTTTAGGAAGAGAAGAGATTTTTATGATCTTCTCCTCTAAAAGAAGATAATAACTTGAGACGTGTGGATGAAGGTATATTGGAGTAAAGTTGAATAAATTGTTTTGATTGAAAACTTCTCAATTCTACTTGACAAACAGTTTTGCTCAGAGTGTGCTTCTCATGTTTCTCTGTGGATGAGAGAAAAACATCTTGTTCTCTTGAAGTTTTTTAAAATAAGAGAACGTTTTTATTGCATGGATTATTTTGGGTTTATTTTTGTAAATATAAACATAAAAAGCAACAAGCTTAGTGGTGCTTTTGGTGAATTTTGAACTTGGTGCAACACCTTGCAATCTAAAGTGATACAGCCTTTTTTTTTAATTTTTTTTTTTTACCTTGCCATATCTCAAAGTAATATCAACATGTTGCAAAGCTGGATGCCATTAAGTACTTGAGGTGACTATCTAGTGAGTCAGAATTTACCTTAAAAAACAACATAGATCAGAAAATACAGCAATCTGTCCTAGCCTGGAAAGTCTTTCTCGAGTTCTGGGCATAATAACAGTTTTGTTAGAGTTTGTTTTTTTCCAAATCTGCTTGCTGTAGCTGTTGAATATAAAATTAGGTAACATTATCCAGCCTGCTTAGTGACTTGATGAAAAAGGTGATGTTTGCAGAGCCATGTGGGAACTGCCAGGCTCAGTGCCTATCTGTTAACATCCTCCCAAGGAAGGAGTTCAGATTCATATGCAATCAGTAGGCTGCGATCAGACTTATTATTACACACAAGGAATTTGGTTGGGAATTATATCTTGGTGAGCCATTGTCAGTAGCTGGGGTTATGGCCACAACTGTTTTATCATTATACCTGCTGGGATTTTACTAGCAGCAGCACACATCAGTCTGTGGAAGGCTGGGCTCTATTACTGCTATGCCAGCTTGTTGCCTTGGATCCGGATCCAAACCCATTAAAATATTACAGCAAGGCGCGCTGGATTTCCCCAGCTCGAGGTTGTAGCACGCATGTTAATCATGCAGGAGATGATTTTTACATAACAGGGACAAGCCAAAAAAACGAGCCAGCATCCAGCTCAATTTTCTCAGCATAAGTGACTCATTTTTTCGATGCCCAGCACCCCAGGCTTGGTGCTGAGCCCCCTGCCACGCTCCTATGTTGGCACAAGCACCCCGGAAGGTTCAGGCTGGATATCAGGGGGAATTTTGGAGTGATTGAACCCACAGGAAGGGTGATGAGACATTGGAAAGGGCTCCCCAGGGAGGTATTGGAGTCACCACCCCCAGAGGTGGTTAAGGTGGCACTCAGTGCCATGGCAGTTTTTATAAGTACATATTATATTATTGGCTTTTCGCAAATATTGAAATGAATGCTCTATGTATAGTGTTGGAGAACTTTGCTGTATGAATATAGTTTCTTTTATTTCTGCTATTCACAAAACTTAGAAATAATAGTGTGATAAATATATTTGTCTTGGGCCATGACATGGTAATGCAAAAAATCTTTTGTAACTAACTCAGAGAATGGTAAAAGATAATTAGGGAATTCTTCACATTCTTGGATTATCCTACCTGGATGAAGATGATGGTGACACCCAGGGAAGGAATTTATTGATCATCTATTATCAGAGGATCTGCAACAGAGTGGAACCACAAGGAAAAAAAAAAAAAGGTGATTTACAAGATGGAATAAGAGGGGGGCATATTCAGGGAACTCAATGGAATGTTTTTTCATTTTTATGCATGAGGGTCTAGGAATATGCAACATGTTGGTGCATTCAAAGTATTTCTGAGTTCATAATGTGTGGTCTTGGCTGAATGCAAAGACACTTGGCTGTATACCTTTTGGCTTTATTGTCTTGTCCCTTATTGCCTTTTATTAGACTTTTTAAATTTTACCAGGAAAGTGAACCTTGTTTTCCACAGCAGTGTTCAGTCACAGGTTGGACTTGATGATGGACTTTTCCAGCCTAATTGATTGTGAGCTGAGGTGCCCCCATGGAGACTCAGAACCCCCCACACAGCCAGGCTGTCCCTGCAGTCCCTCAGGGCCCTGTGGGCCACACCTGTGTCACTGAAACCGTGGGGAAAACAAAAACCCTCCAACAGCATTTCTAGTGTGGGAGAATCAAGGCATTGCTTTTTTCTGGACAGGATGTGCAACAGAACCCAGTAATTTAAGAAGCCAGAGGAATGATCTTGCAGATGAAACTGTGGGTGCAGAAAACCCTATTCCTCACATGACCCCTTCTTTCCCAGACTGGATATTTCAAACAGATGATCTGGGTGCCCTAGGAAAGAACATCCAACACCAAAAATGGCCTGGTTTTGCCAGCACAGCTTTTTTTCCAGGTCACATAAAGGTTTCTTGCTTGTACTAGCTAATGTTATTCCAAAATAACTTTGAAATTCACAATGTTTAAGGCAGGTGACCAAGCATGGTCCTTACAGTATAGAAGCTACAAAGGAATAAAAGTGTTTTGGCTAAGGGTGTTAGCCAAGTGTTCTTGACCAAGTGTTCAAGAATTGAACAGGAAATGTAACCAGGAACCTGAAATTAAACCCAGAATGATAATTCCGTTTGCCTTTCCTTGATTGATTTGCCTTTGGCTGATGCCTGTCAGCTTCTCCAAAATACCCTCTGCATTTTGCCTTGCTGTTCTGAGCTTGGGGGGTGCAAAACTGACATCTGCAGTCAAATCATCATCCAAAGTGATAGTAGTCTACCTAGAATGTCTGGTTTTCTGAAAGGATTGCTCAGATTTGGCTTTGGTAGCCTTCCACATCACCCACAGGTCAAGAAATGCCAGAGATTGGCTCTTAGGCCCTGCTTGCATCCAGCTGAATTCCAGGTGGTAACAATTGTAGGTGCTCATTTGCTGTATTTTAGGCTCTTGGGGTAGGGCAGCCATCCCAAAGGTCCACGTTAGAGAACAGGAAAAATAAATACCAATAGGGAATTAAAAAGTAAGTAATGCTCCTGCTAAGCTAAGATGACAGCGCTTTACAAAAGAATCTGGCATCAAAAGGAGGGAACAAGCACTGCTGGGAATTTTCTGTTTTTAGAACTGGCAGATTACAGCACACAAGGCACTGGTGAGTAATACCCGTTGTATTCTTACTGGCACCTGGATGGTTGCCAACATCTTCATTTCAGTAATTGTGCTCTCATTGCTGTGCTGTGTCAGAAGCAGATCCTGGGGACAATGAAATAGAAGTTGTGGTTGGTTTTGGGGGTATTTTTTTTTAAGTAGTTATAAATGGCTGAGTGTTTTATCAAGAAAGATTACACAATTTAATAATGCTAGTGGGATCTGGATTAGTATTGTACAATGAAATGAACGTAAGCAGCTGTAACTCTTAACTTAAATATTTAAAGTTATTTTCTCAAACTTTTTATTAATTTTTGGATTTCATGATCAGCCAGAAAATGTGAATTTTATGAGAAAGATCTTCCTTTAGCATATGGTGGGTTGGTTTTGGTGTAGTTAAATTTGTATGGTAAACTTAACTATTGTTGTGCAAGGGAGTCCTACTCCTGTTTGCTAAACCCCCCTTTTTTTTCCCTCAATGTGTCACATAGCCGGTTACTCATGGAAATCAGTTTTTAAATACTGGTGCAGGTCTGTTTTCAGAAGTAGGTTACATTTGTTCATCCAGTCAGGAAAGGGAAAAATACCAGATTGTCCTTTTTGAGCGCAGCTCAGCACCCCTCGGAATATTGGCAGCTGAGCTCAGCGCGGGGACAACGCCGCAGAGAAATCCGGCTGCATCTGATGAATGCAGCTCCATTCACTGTGCCCTAGGAACGCCGTGAAAAGAGAGAGGCTGGGTTTGTCAGACCTATTGTTCGTGGCAAATTACTCCTTCGGCTTTACCCAGCACTCAGCAGCTGCTGTGCTGTGCTGTGTTTGGAAAGTGACGGGTCCTGGGGATTCTCCACCCTCACCCGGCTCGCAGGCTGCTCCAGCAGAGTTTTCCCATCCCTCCGGGCCATATCAGCGTCCCTAGCTCATCCTCCCTTCAATTCAGGCGTGATGTGCTTCTCTTCCTCGCCTCTTTCCTTTTATCTCCTCTCCTTCTATTGCTGTGAAGTTTCTCTTCTTCCTGTTAGGGTCGGTCCTGAATACTGATAAGGTTAAATTTGCTGTAAATTTCGGGAGGAATAGCCCAGCCCCGTGGTGCCTGGTGTCTTGCAAGCATCAAACCTTTCATGTTCAGAGGGTTCCAAGAATTATCTGAGTTTTCAGCCTTTGTTTTTCGTAAGATTTAGACTCAAATCCTTTTTTTAAAAACTGCTTTCGTACTTCTCCACTTGCTAGTTGCTCTGTGAAGTCTCAATGCAAAATCAAGAAATATTTTCTCTCAGGACTGTTTTAATAATGAAGGTTTAGAAAACCTCAGAAATTGGGCTGATCCAACAGAGAGGTTTTTGCTGTATGGTAGAAGTGCAGGTTGGACTGGTTACATTATTATTATTATTTTATATTCCTTTAAATTTTTAACCCTGTTTTTGAATTTTCATCCCTAATCCTGCCATTTCTACTCCTCTTCTTAACTTTATGCCAGTTAACTTAAAAGATTTTTTTATGTCTATACATTACAAAGCTGGTGATGCTGTTTATAAAAAATTAGTTTGAAATATTTTAAAGGTTTTTTTAGAAATTAGTTTAACATCTGTTTGTGTCATTTTCATATGACACTAACATAATTAAGTTTTAATATTTGCATTAGAAATTTCGCGAAGAAACAGAAAAGTTTGTCAGATTCTCAGACTTGACAGAGAGGCTGAGAGAATAGATGAGCTTGTTTGTCTTTGCCATTTGAAGCATCAAATTTCAAAATCAAATTGTGTCAGAGCATTAAGATGGGTTACATTTGGGTTATTTTTTATGTGTGTGGTTTGGTGTTTTTAGTTTTGGGGGGGGTTGGTTGGTTTTTTGTGGGGTTTTTTTGTTTTGTTATTGTTTTTTGAATTCAAGAGCACTTTATGGCTGGGGAAGGTTATATAATGATTGCCTGGTACTTCAGGGACAACTGATATATCCCATAAATTTGATTATAATTTGATTATTATTCATTAGTTTGAGTTTTTTACTTGATGTAAAATAGCAACAGCAAAAGTAATTTGGTCAAAATCAGGATGGAATTTGGTTTTTTTCCAGCTGTAGTCCATTTTGGTGTTGTTTTTTGGGGGTTTTTTTAGTACTTCAGCATCTGGGTATTGCTTTCCAGGAAATGCACTTTTGTCTCTTGTGGCTTTTAATGCTGTTGAGCTCATGTGTACCCCTGCATATGTGAAGAATTAACTTGCTGGTTTATTGAGTCTTAGATTTCTGTAATCTATAGGCTCACCCTATTCAGCCTGAATAAAATGTAACCCTGTATTAAAGCTTGCATCCTGTCGGGATGCAAATTATTTAGTAGCATTTTTTAATTTGAATGTTGCATTTTTATTAAACAGCCCTTCAAGGTAAGGTTTGGGCCTCAACAGAAATTGAAAATTCAGCCTATCAGCTATAAATGAATTTTCAAAGCACCAGAGGAATAAGAGGGATATGAGAAGTTTCTGCAGGTACTCCATGCTTTCTAACAAAGCTAAAAACACCCATACAAATTTGGTAGAAATTGTTGACAAAAGTCTTACAAATATTGGTGCAGTTTTAATTAAAAAGTCAGTAATAGTCACACAATCTATTTGAGTGATTGGTCTGTGTCAGCGCATGAAATCTTTGGGAAGTCTTTCCTGGGGGATTCATTCAGTTTATTTGCATTTCCTGATTGTTTTGGCTGGACAGCATTTTCGTGTTGCTGCCCCTATGTTCTGTGTTTCCTATTCCAGCAATTTTAATCCCTTCTTCCTCTCCTGTTTCTTCTTGGAGACAGAACAAGGGGCCGTACTTACCAGAAAGCAGAGATTCAGCAGTTTTTGAAAAACTGGCATCTTGTAGAATTTCCAGGCCCGCCGTTTGTCATCATTAGTGATTCCTGAGGTGGCTGCCATTTCTGTAGCTGTTTCTACACAGCAGAGCAAGTGCTGTTATGTGATTTGGGAAGCTGCTTGTGTGAAAGATGATGTATCTAAGTGCTGGTTTGTATGGAGTAGCTGTGGATGTTATTCATTCCAAGGTAAACTGCTGACCCTGAGAATGGCTTAACCAATTGCTCTGCAAGTACCACAGGTTGCAGGTGCCATTTTAGAGGAAAGTGGGCTTTATAAACATGGGTTTCATCCTGGCAGACACATTTGATCCACAGTTTTAATTTTAACTCTCCTTACTTGAATATGTAAAAGAGAAAATTTGCTATAGTAGCCCTTCAAGTCATGCCTCAGGTAATCCAGGGTCAAGATCCTGCACTGGCATGGAAGGTTTAAGGTTTCCCTCTGTGGCAAGCAAATCCTCACCCAGTGTGCTCAGCTAAGTGTATACTTATCCCAATTTCCACTGTTTTTTGAAGATTGAGGAGACGGTGAACAAGGGCTCCTAGTTCTTTCTCTTACCTGAAAGAATCGGCAGAAAATACTGAGAGAACTAAATGACACTTTATACATGAAATGTACTGAAATCTTGATGTGGCTGGGAGCAAGTGCACGTAGCTTTATTTGTTTTTTGGGGGGACATAACAGGATTTTCATCAGTATGTAGGCAACTATAATTCATATCCTGGAACTATAATCCATAATACTGGAAGTTAGGAAAGTACAAGGAGTACTATGGTTTCTTCATCTTGCAGTTTCCTGTGCACAAGTGAGAGTGTTTTAAAATGCTTTTAAGCAAAGGACTGGATATCTGCTATAATTTTCTTAATCTAACCCTCTGTAGTTCAATTTCCCCCATCATCCTTGCTGGTCTAATAAGGGAAATAAAATTGCTGGTTGGACTCCTAGGAAGTTAGAGCGTCTCTTGTGTGTGTAACTTGCAGCATCCTGACACCTCAGTTTATGTGGGAGCTAAATGGAAAACTGGGATTGTGTCTGGGGTGTGTGGTGCTGTGAAAAGGAGTTCCATGAGCAGCGTGGTGGGCTCCTACCCCTGGCTGTCCTTTTTTAGTACCATGTTGATGAACTTGCTCATGGGCATCGAAGCCTTCCAAGCTCAACACCAGCCTTTGATCGTTTCAAAACTTTTCTAATGGTTTGAAGCAGATTGTGAGACATCCTGTTTCTAAACCAGTTTTATATGAAAGATAGCTCATGTCCAGAAACTGATATGCTCCTCAGTTTGGTTTTTTTTAACACAAGCCTACACAGAGAACAGAAGCTTATTGGCTACTCTGAATTTTCCCATTCAGTGACAATTACAGAATCCTCTTGTGCTAAATAACTGCTGCTGATGTACCGTGAAAATTCTGCATCTGATAGACCCTGGAATTTCTCTTTGCTGTGCCTGTGAATTTGTGTAGAGACTTTTCCCCAGTGCAGCCAATATTGACATACATACCAAGATTTAACTAGAGAGGTTAGTGCTCTGCTTTTTAAGTGGGTGCATAGTCAGCCTTTCATATTAAGGCAGAATGTTTGCTGAGGAGTTTCAAATATTTTCAAAATCCAATTTTTCTAAGTTAGAGCTGTGTCCAAACTGCTGTTGGTCAAGGCAGCTGATCAGATTGGCAAACAAAAGTAGCATTTATGAGTACCAGCCCCTTTTTATCTCTGTTTCAGCTCCATTACTCGTCCAATAAACTGTGTTTTCCTGCAGAATTTGCTTGCTTCCATTAGATCCACTTCACTGCTATGGATACACTAATAATATGGGAATGTTACTATAAGGGAATAGTTTAAAATGTATAGATATGAAAAGTATGCAACCAATGTCACATCATCATTATTGAAAATTGCTGATTGCTTGGGTATTGAGGAGATGTATTGAGGTGAAAAATTTTTAGGAGTGATGCAGCCACATTTTAAATCAGTATAAGTAATGATTTCTACAGTGTTCATTAGGGGGCGATAATTATGCTTAATATGGAAGCATGTCTTCCAGTGAAATGCTCCCAGCTTTTTATGGATAAAGAGTTGATGTCTCATTTGTTCAGACATTCCTTCAGTTAAATCTATGTTGTTTTAGATTGTTTTCCTTGTTAATTCCTACTAATTTTGACATTTGAGCTTCACATCTGTGTTTACATTTGGAGTTCTACCTAGCAATGCTTTTTATGAAATTAGGATTTAGGCTCCAGCATTTTCTTTTAAACAAGGACTTTCAGGCCTGATAGAGACTGTACAGCAACCCTTGTAAAGTGTCAGACTCCTCTTTCTCCTTTTTTCCGTGACTGCTGCATGGAATCTGGGCTGATGCTAATCTGGAAGGACAGTCACACCTCATGAAAGAATCATCACTGCTAATCAAATCAGAGTGAAAACCCACCACTCTGCATCAGTGGAGACATTTAATGTGCTGAATATTTCATGCACTGGGGGCTGTGGCTGTAGACAAAACCCTCTCAACAGCTCCTCGTTGCGTGCAAATATTTACTCAGACACTCTGGAGCGGTTGAACTGGTGTGCAGCAACACCGGGAAGCCCGGAGTGATCCCTCTAAGTAATGGTAATTACAAGTGACTCCACACATGCTGGGTCACGGTGGCTTGCAGACAGCCCCTTGCTTTGTCAAAGCTCCCCTTGCCTGCATGATTAAGTGGGCACTGTGCCACAGGAAATTTGATGCATACAGGATGACAAATGTCTGTTTTGGCTGCTGAGAATTGAACTGAATCGTAGATCTGCAGAAACATCAAAACACAATCAAGGGCTGACATCAAACCCGCGAGCCAAGAGAATTCCTCAGGCAAAAAGGGCTGAACTTGAAAGTACAAGAAAGGAGGGCTTTGGTTTGTGTGGTGGTACAGCAGTTTGTTTTGCTGATTCCTTGCAAGGAGGGGTAGAGGAAGTAACAACTCAGAAAAATGTCTTTCTGTAGTTCCAGTTATTCTTTATGCTTAAATTGTAGAGGTGGCAGGGCAAAAGAACAGAGCAATGCAACCCAGTAAGTTTCCTCTCAGTTTTTATATTTAGATTTTTAATTTTTTCTTTACAGTATAGAACAGAATAGTTGCTCTTGGCTATCCATAGTGGAAATCTTCCTTCTTGTTTACCCTCATAGTACCTCCTTGTGACACCAAGAAGAGTCCACAGTTTAAAATTGTGGTGCCAATGCTTCACTCACCTGCTGCTTTTGCAATTGCTTGGTCTTATAAGACTGTTTTAAAAAGCCATCCTGTCTTGTTGCCTGCCCTGCATGCTACTCACATCGTGATAAGTGATGACATGAAGGGTCAGACTGTAGAATTAGATTCATCCTGTACCTCCCAGCAGAGGTAAGGATTGAATGTTATTTTCAGGCCCTAGGTCTGTACAACCTGAGTAGTCCTGTAGGGTGATGTGTGTGCTGAAATCCACTTTCAGGTTGGGAGCAGGCTGTAAGTTTGCAGCACAAGCACATTATCTTTGAGTGGAGAATTAGTGACTGCGTTCCTTTGTGTGAGTGATGGCAGAAGGTTAGTGGGTGGTATATCAATCTTCATTTTAACTAGAACTCTTCTGCATCAGAAATTCTGGTGTTTACCTTACAAGGTTTACAGCCCTTCCTGACTCTCCTCTAGAGATGCCACTACATGTCCTCTTTCCTCTGCTTTTGTAGTGCCACTAAACTGAAGATGGAGATGAAATACACCTTCACAGGTGTGCCTGTCAAATAATAAAAATCATTATTCCTGAGCAGGTGTTCAAGACCTGTGAAAAAACTCTTGAAAGAGTTATTTTCTGGATGCGAACAGTATGTAGAGCTGGTCAAATAATGAACTGCTGAAAGGAATTTTGAGTAAATATCAATATTTGTTGCTTTCAGAAAACAATTATTTGTCGGGCTGTATTCATCTGTCAGAAAACTTGGTGATGGTGGCTCTAAAGCAAAGACCTCCACAAGCAGCATGGAAACCCTGTGTGTTGGGATGCTTCTGGAGGCAGTCTCTGTACAGGGGCAGAACTCCTCCCAAGGAGAGGAGAATGCAGCTTCTGCCCTGTCCCACTTGTCCCTTCTGTTGTGCAGCTCTGCCTGAAGGAAGGGAGGAAAAGTAGTTGCTTCTATCCCAGTGCATTTGATTATGGATAGACTGCTCTGTGTGTTGAGGCTGTTAAATACAGAGGAGTAAAACCAAGCCAGTTTTATATTCAGTGTGCCCTCTTTCACTAGATAAAACCACAAAACCCAAGGATACCCCCACAAATGCACAAAGAAAACTGTGAAAGCAACTTAGCTGTCTTTCAAGAGCAGCAGTTTTAATTTCTGAATGTACCTGGCTAAATTTGTCGCACTCCTATGTGCTGCCTCCTTCCAGTGTACCACAAATGCTACTTGCCCCAGGCTTATGTTCTTCAGTATTTCCTCTCAGTGCCTGGATCCACAGTGATGGAGTGAAGCTGTTGGTGTTGGATAGGTCCTTGTTCAGGTGTCATCAGTCTGGAGGTTTGTAATTTCATAACTTACCTATAGAAATTGAAATTGCTCATTACAAGCTGGAGATTAAGATGGCAGTTTCTCCTAGGAAAAACTGATTTATAAATGACAGAAGTTGCATTTGTCTTTTCTGCAAAAGCTTTCTGTGCAAAGTACAGATTGTGTCCCACTGTAAGGGGACATGCATAAAATACATTGTTTCTCAATGCGTGCTGTGTATACTTATGTGTATACTTACAAGACGATCACAATGGTAGTTTGTGTGGCTTTCCTGTTTCTATTTCTGGATGGATTTGCATGATGTCAGCCTCCTCAGAGTAGACTCAGTCCAAGCAAACTAGTGATTTATTGAATTTTTTAATTTAATTTTGACATAGGTTTCTCCTTGTTTAAAAACATCAGTTAGAAAGGAGCATTTTGAGAGTGGTGTATTTTATCCTTTAGAAGAGTCCTATGAACTACTGGGTAATCAGACTAGCATCCTGTTAGGCCCTTTGGAGAACTTCTTACATTGTGACCTTTTTCAGGAACTATTCCTCCCCTCTCAGAGGGGACACAAAATCATCTTGTTCCTATCCAGAAATGTTACAGTGGTTGTGATATGTGTTGCAATGGATCTCTGTGGAAAAGAACTTGAATATTTTGGATTTAATG
This sequence comes from Polioptila caerulea, assembly GCA_013397295.1. Lineage (NCBI taxonomy): Eukaryota > Metazoa > Chordata > Aves > Passeriformes > Certhiidae > Polioptila > Polioptila caerulea. The sequence continues at coordinate 101,644 of VYXF01012297.1, read as the reverse complement.
AAAGCAAATCCAGATACTTACTGCAAGCATTCACAGCATCTCCTTGCATGGAAGCAATGAACGTATTGCTGCTCTGAATGCTGAGTGCCTCCAGAGTGTCACTGAATACAACTTGCATTAGAATTTGGCTCCTTGCAGTTTGCTTAGACCTGGGAAGTGGTGAATGGTGGTTGAAGTAAGAATATGGTTCTACACAAAATATACACTGCTGGTCTTTTTATTTTCAAGCTTTCTGCTTCCATGTTTTTCTGCTTCATTATGTGCCTTAAAAATATTTCAGCCTGAAGGATTTCAGCTGAGCTTATCTGGATTTTTCTTACATAAGATGGCAGGGATATAAGTAAGAATTCCAGCATGTTATCAGGTGCAGGGAGAGAAGCCAAAATATATATTGAAGGTATTTTTTAATGCGGAAAGGTGTGTTCTGTAGTCCTTTGAAAATGAAAACCTACGAGATACAAGGAACTGAAGTCTGTGGTTTTCCAGATGTTTCCAGGCTGTCTAAATTAGTATTTTGTGCCTGCACCAAGTTTGCTGAAACCATGTAGTTCTTGTAAAATGCTTCTTGATGAAATCTTATTTATGCCAAAAGTCACATCTTTAGGAAAAAACCCCACCATAACATATTTGCATTAGAAGTGTTTGCCCTGATCCCAGTGCAAGGTCTCTGAGAGTCATGCCAGTTGTTATATGAAGAATTACTACAAGTTTGATAATGGCTTGTGTACCATGTCCAGGCTGCTTGTGTTCTAAACTTTAACTAATTTTGAGAATTGGGAATTAAAATAGTTGTCAAATTATTTCAAAAGGACATAGAGTAAAAGCTGGTGGTGTTTACTTATTTTCTCTTTTCACTTAACTTGCCTAAAAGCACCTTCAGCTGCTCTAATCTTAAAGTGCAGAGTGTAGAGCAGTGTTTGCTTGCTGGAAATCCAGGAAACACTGAGTTGTCAGTTCTATTGGCATCTGCCTGCCCTTATGCGCTTTAAAAAATTGGATAAGAAAACAGGAATCTATTGTGCTGCTCTTGTTTCGTAATGGGAATATTTTGGAAAATAAAACACTTCCTCCACCCTGTTTTTGTGAGGAACCCAAGGATAATTCAGGCAGAATCAGAATTAGAAGCTTCATGTTACTGAAGTTCTGCTTTATCTGCTTTTGATTTCCTAATGGACCTTCATCTCCAAAAAGATGAGATGGTTATGTTCTGATTAATGTGGACTGTTTACCATTTCTGCTGATAAGCTGGGAGGATGCATTAAATCTGCCTCAGCAAGTGGCACTGAAGTTTCAAATGGTAACGAGGACAGCTGCATCTTTCTTTGACTCCTGAAGGTCAAGCATTTCTAAATCCTTTCCCAGCTTATAAATAAGACTGCTGATGTGATTCAGTTAGTTATGGAAACTGTAACCTCAAGGATATTTTCAGCCATTTGTGTTGGTGGAAATACTTCTGACTATATTTATAATGATACTCCAGATAGTGCTTTTCAATGTTTTTTTGGGCAGTGGCCCATATCAATCCACAGATGTATTTTGAATGAGTAGTGAGACTGCTTAAATCTTATACTGGAAGTTGGAGTTACAGTCGGACTTGAAGATGACAACTTCATGAGAAAGGTTTGTTCCCAAAGCTCTCAGCATCCTTAAGATTATGTATTTCAGAGTCTGTGGTTCAGTGCTGCTTGTGCTTGGGGTCTGACACGGAAGAAGAAATGATTACTTGCCAGATTACAAGTCCTTACTTGTCAAGGTCAAGATTTTTGGCTTGGATTTTCTTCCCCAAGAAGAAAATTAAACCCCCTGGGTATAATCCTCATTTGAGAAAAGAGGAGAGGGAAATGCCTACTGGTTAAAAGGGGGAAGAGTAAGGGCAGGGTCAGAGTTGCACACAAACCCTGCATCTTCTCCTGGCATGACCTTTGCCAATGCCAGGGCATGAAATGCCAGTCTGGTGCTTAGGGCTGCTGCTGCTGGGGTCATCAGTGTGTGCAGCAGTGGTCACTAGACCTCCAGGCTCTTCATATCTTGAGCAGCAGTCTTGTATTTTGCAGCTTTTTTTTTCCTGTCTTGTACTCTCTCTGCTGGCTTCAGTTACTTCCAGTTCCTCGGTGGCCCCTGAATGTTGCCAGCCCCCTCTGAATTTCCCCCTTTTTCTGTGGCAAAGCTGAATCTTGGCTCCTCAAGGATGAAAAGTTTCCTCTCAAGGACGCAGCTGCCTCTAGAAGCCTTGAGCTGATCCTGAGTAATGGGTTGTTTATTGAGCCTGCAGATGATGGCTGTGCTTAGAGAAGGGTGTACTGTAAATTACTTTTGCACGTTCAGTGGTATCTTCCTCATAAAATACTCCCATACTTGCTCTCTTGTGAAGTATTTTGATGCTAACCCTTTGGAGGGTTTAATCTGATCAGTAAAACTCCTTACCTCACTGCAGCTCCTTTCTGTTGGAATTTGCTCCAGTGCCATGTTCCTCTTGTGAAGGTACTCTAGCATTTGATGGTTTAATAAAAAAGGTCAAATATCTGTTTGTGCAACAGTGCCACTGCCAGGGCTGTCAATTCTTCCTGGAAAACTTCCTCACTCTTTGTAGGAGATACCTTCAGATCTGATTTGCGTTTGAGCAACAGTCACACTTAATTCAGTACAGTGCTTGTTTTTGATAGTGCAATTACACTTACGAAGAAGGATTAAAAAAAATCAGAAATATGTGAGATAAAGGTACCTCTGTGGTTATCTCATTTGGATCTTTAATGAGTAGGCATGAATTTGTTGTGTGATGTATGATGCATTTACTGATCCATCCACAAAAGATATTTAACATCAGTTGTGGCTCTGGGTAGTTGAACTTTTTCTTCTGCATGTTGTTACCTAAATAATGGTACGTTCTTGTTTCTGTTTCAGACTACATGTTGAGTTTCTCCATTTACAAAACTGTCAGTTGATCGTGTGCAAGGTCTTTTTTGTATACAGAAAACGGATATATTTAAGTGGGGCCTTCATAGAGGCACCAAATTTATCAGACTAAGGTGTGGACAGACAATTGTGTAAGTGAAAGAATTTGGAGTTAAGAGTGTGAATCTGGTTTGTAACTGGGATTTTGGCTTTGCTTTGGGACTGAGCTCCTTTTGCTGGAAGTGTTGTCATTATGAAGCTGCAGAGATTAAATGTGTCATTATTTTTTAAATGCCAATTCCAAATAACTCCTCTTTGTGCACAATAATTTCAGTCAGATTTTCCAAACTATAATTGGGATGGTGGTGTGCATATTGCTGGTATTTTTAAAATCATGTTGCCTTAGATCTATTTTTTTGTAATACCCTGCTATGAACAATAAATTTATGCAGTTGAATTTCCAGGTAGTTCGCTGAAGATCTGTATTTTCTGTGTTGGTGCATGTTAAATGCTACTGAAAGGTCTTATATGGGCTTGAATAGAAAGGCTGTGTCCCAGGGATCTGGAAAATCTTCAGCAAACTCCAGAAATGAAGCGAAATGCCATGAGTCTTCTTCACAGTCAGGTGTTCACCCTAAAACTTTCAGCAAATCTGACAAACAGCTTGTTAGAAGAATATGAGAGAAGTATATCAGTAGTTTGTTTTTCTGAAAGCACAACAGAATGAAATCTCTGTTTTTCAGATGCCCAGTGACAGTTTGCAGCAAGAGTTGGCTGCTATGGCAGCTCTCCTCTGATCCTTCGCTTGTTAAACAGGGAAGAAAAGCCACAAACCAAACTGGGTTTCATTTGCCTCCTCAAAGCCCACTCAAATGAGAACATTCCTCTTGTCTTTGATTTTGTTAATTTTTGAGAGATCTCCCGAGGAGATACCTGAATTTGAAGCATGTGGGCAGCTGCTGCTTCTGATGCAAGCTTAAAATGCTTGCATCTTGCATTAGAAAATCCTGACACGCTGGTGTGTGACCAAACTGATGTGCATCCAGCTCCTGTGAATCACAGGGCTTCACAGAAAGCTGTTCAAAGCTCACTGAAAAGACACCTGCTGGTCACAGCTCACATTGAATCAATTGACCAAGTCATTGTTGCAGAGTTCCTGCTGTGTGCACATTCCATACACCATCCCAGCCAAAACAGGGATTGTCTTTGCTCAGCAGGTGTTTTGCCAGCAGAGCTGAATGGCAAATATTCCCTCAAGTAGGTCATGGATGTCCCAGTAAGGGTCAATAATATAGAATGTGTGGATATGGTTAATTAATAATTTGATGCTAATAATACAGTAGACTTCAACTGAGTTACTGAAAACGTGGTTTTGTAAAAAGACTCCTTTTCCCAGCTTTCTTCTCTTACCTTCTAAATCTGGGATTGCTGGGGAACACCCTCAGCAGTAAAGACTGGGGCAAAGAAGGGGTGCAGAAATTCCACTTTCTCTGTGTCTTCTGTTGCCAGGACCAGTCCCCTTGGGCCCCCTTCTCCTCTGGAGCCCTAAAGCACAGGATTCCTCAAAGTAGGCCTTTGAAGAGGCCAAAGTTATCTCTCCAGGGCCAGAGACAGACACCCTGCAGGTGTTATACCATGGAATAAGGTTTGGCAGGTGGTAAAGGACTGCTAATGATAGGTGGAGGGCTGAGGAAACTAAAGCTCTTACAAATCACTGGCTGTGAATTCCATGTAGAGACCAGTGCACCACATTTACATGTTTATAAGGAAGGAAGTTAAAGGTGAAGATATTTTGTTTTAAGAAACTCGGTTTTTCACAACAAAATTGGCAAGATTCCTGTGGTCCACTAGGAAAACACAAAATCAGTCTCATGTAAATTAGTTCAGGACTTCCTTTTTTCAGCGACCTGCTGTATTTAACTTTTGAGTAGGTAGGATACTTGGGAGCTGAATGATCCAGGTGCAAGGTAGAAACTGGATAATAAGGCCTTGAGCCAGATTTCTTCCTGATCTTGGTGACTGTGACACTTGGAGTAAGAGAGGCAGGTGAGGGCATGGTTGGATGGTTTGTAGTCACCTCTTTTGCTAAACTTGCCAGGGAGGCAACGTGCACAAAACATTTCTGAGATCTGTCTACCAAATTGCTAGCTGAGTCCTCCTAACTTCTTGTTCTCTCTAAAAACGCAAGTAGGGATGTAACCCATAGAGATAAATCCTGATGTCTTGGTCACTGTTAGTTGTGTAGTGTTTAAAATGTTCCTTGGGAAGCAACAATGCATGCAGTTCCCCATTCATTGCATGATTTTTGTTGTCCTTAAATATTGAGATAAATGAAAGAGCTGTCAGTCATTTCTGTGAATACCTGTAAACTGACCCTGGGTGTCCGTGTGGATGTGATCTTCCCTTTATGCCCTCAGAATCAGGCCTGTGACACTTCACTGTAGCAGATGATTACTGATGCTGCAGCAGATCTTCTCTTCCCCCTGAAAAAGAAGAGCAAAGGGGAACGTGTACATGACTTGGGGCTGCAATGTGCCAGAGACCAAACTCCAGAAAGATGGACTCATGTAGGTTGTGTGTGTGCTATGTCTTTAAAATGCAGGACAGCTATTCTTTGTGGGGAATGAAGGTTAGTTCAACCTCCTGGCCCAGGTGTTGATGTTCTCCTACATCCTTGCACAGGGGAGTGAATTTACGGATGGGTGAATGCCGTGGGGTTCACGGTTGAGAGCTTTGTTTTCAGTGTGTGTAGTGTCTGTTATTAGAATGTGTTTCTTTAGCTGTCAAGTGACTTCCTCATTTTGTAACTGAGTTAGGTCCTGTCAGAACTGTCACACGGTTATATTTTATGTCTGGTACAAAGATAGATCGGTAAAAATTGAGCCATGCAATTATTTTGTGTCTTTTTAACTTTCCCTTTTTCATCTTCCAGTGATCTAAGCTCCCTCACTGTTGGCTGCTAAGTATCATATTACTCTGTACTGGGTAGTACAAGAGATCAGATGTTGTTTTTTTATACAGCTATTTTGATATTGCAAACTTGAAATGTTTCAAGTTCATCTTTTCCTGCAAGCCATAGACTTTACAACACAAACCTAATTTGCTGTACTTTCAATCCAAGTGAAGGCTGTGGGAACTTCTTCCTGCTGTCTCCGAGAGTTTGTGTTGCTGCTTCTTTTTCCCAGATTGAATTTGTAGTCGCAGGTATATGCAGACATCTGACCAAAGTTAATTTATCCTGATCTGTGAAACTTACCTCAGAAGTACTCTGAATGAAAGTCTCTTAGCCTTTTAAATTGTATGACAAGGAGATGATGTCAGCATTGCACCAGAGAAACTTGCCTAATGACAGAGAAGAGGAGCAGTATTTGTTCCTCCAGCGGTAAATTTCCTGATGGCATTAATGCAAGCTGAACAATAATATCTTTGTCTTAGTTTAGGTGAGTAGCTTCTTTTGGATTTGATACTCTATAAATAGCTTTGGCACAAGGTTGAACACACTTATCATGCCTCACTGGTTGCACATTTCACCCTCAGAAAGGTTAAGAGTCTCTTTTTTATTGATTTCCAAGCTGAGCAATTTCACTTTTGGTTCTTGTACCTTGACCTCTAACCCTGGGATCCATTAGGACCCCATGCCAGCAAGGTGTAGACACATCAACTACAGAGGGAAAGAAGAAAAAAGACACTGTCTACAGCCAGAGATGCATTAATAGATTGAATTCAAACATAGAAAAGGCAATTTTTTTCCTGCTGGGAAGCAGAATCCACAGGAGGATCATCTCAGGCTAAAGAATATGATATGAAAATCAATAAAGCCCCTATTGTGCTGGTGATGTGTCCGGGAAGTGTCATTTTCTATCTTGTTAGTGGATATCTAAAGGAAGTGAAAACTACTTTGCTTATAATAACTGGATAAATTCTCTTTCATCAGTGGACTGTTTTGTTATTCAAAGTAAAAGTGAAAAATGGTGGAGAGGTTGGTTTGGATATGGTGAGACTGATTAACAATGGCTGTTAATGGTGTTTGGTTGTTTTATTAGGCTGATGTTGTTTCCAGAAGGATTTCCAGCTCTGTTTTTAAATCAGAGATACAAAAGAGTAATTAAAAATAGAAGGCTTTTCCCCCCTGTCTGTTTGATTGGAAGAAAATTCTGCACTTGACATTTTTACTGTATTAATGCTCCAGACAAACTGTAAACACCATTTGCTTTAGTGCAGTGGATGAAGGAATTATGGCTCTTGGTTAAGTTTATCTCTATTATTAATGCTGTAGGCTGGATAAACTCAAATGATGGCAGTGATAACTGCACACAGCCCTTGATATACTTGTGGGCTTGCAAAATTAACATGGAATGTGGTAATATTATTATAGAAGATTCAATTAAGTTATTGATTAAAAACCCCATATAGCTGGCAGAAGGAAGAACACGAGTTAGGGAAGAAAAAGGAAGAGTTATTGTGTGTACTGCAACTCAGCTTTTCGGTTCTTTCTGGGAGGAATTGTGCTTTTTTTGCGACACTCCTACTAAGTGGGTTTTGTGATCTTTTTGTTTTTCTTGATCCTTTTATTTAACTGGTTATCTTTTCCAATGAAACCACAGTTTCCCTAACTGGCTTGGGATTTTGGACAATTTTCTCGTAAAATTTAGCATCTCCATCTCTCCAATGTATGCTCATCAGTAGCTCTGGGATAATCTGTCCCAGCACCCCCACATTTTATTTATTTTCTTGGTATTGAAATATCCTTAACAATCTGAAAGACAATCCTACTAAAAAAAAGGACATAACATAAGTGCAAGGCTTGATTGCTGAAGGTTTTGCTTTACTGGCCTTTGACTTCATGTTGTTGATTGGGGAGAAATATAAAGACAGTTAGGACCACCTTCATTTCAGGGGTTTTTTAGAGGCCTATGGGACCAGAGGATGATAATAAAACCAAGGCTTGAGTGATAGTGATTGGTGTGGTATAAACACACAAAAGTTCAAAATATAGACCTTCCCCCAACAGGTTTGAATGTATTTTTTTTAGCCTTTAGGGGTGATATCATCAGCACACCATCGATGGCTTTTCTACCTACCTCTGGTCTGGCAAGAGCTGTGCTTCCAGGACTACCTTGGCAGTATGAAACCACTGTAACCTTTAGGTGTGACCTCCCAAAAAGTTTGGTTACCCTGCTCTGTAACTCCTGTCATTTTGCGCTCTCTGTAAATATCAAACTGGGGAGCTTGTTAGGACTGTGGGAAAGATAAGACATTTCCTTGTGTGTTCCTCTTCCTTACAGCTACAGGCCTGTCTATGTGTATTTTTCACCTTTGTCCACACAGGCGCAAAATTTCTGGTTCCTTACTGAATAGGTCAGAGGTTACCTCTATGATACAGAATACTTTCCCCACTTTTGCTCTCCTCTCTCTCATCTCTTTCACTCAAACTCATTTCAACAATAGAGTTCATTGAACATCTGCTATTAAATTTCTGTTCTTGAATTTAAATGACTGTCTTAAATCTCATTAATTTGAAGAATACATTTTATTAAAATTGGACTCTAAATTCAGCTCTATCTGTCCTATGTCAGCTTCCTTCTTTCCTCCTTAACCTTACTCATTGGAGGAAAATAGCTGCAATAGTACTTTGGATACTGCTTTAAAGAATACTTTCTGTTACAGTTGATTGTACTTTGTTGACCTCAGTCATCAGCTAAGCCATCATCACTGAGTTACTCACTCACTTCCCCTTCTCAGCAGTATGAGGGAGAGAATAAGGCAAAATTTAGGAAATTGGCAGGCTAAAGACAGTTAATAAGTCAGGGAAAGAGAAGGAGAAACAAACAAGAAGAGCCCAGAAGGGATGCAAAGGCCGTCAGCAGCTCCCATAAGCAGCCTGGTGTCCAGCCAGTCTCAGGAATTGTGATCTCCCAAAACTGCCTTCTGCTATGGTGTTTTATTATTTTATTGCTGACTATCACATTATATGGCATCGAACATTCCTTCGGCCAGCTGAGGACAGCAGTCTTGGCTGTGTCTCAGCTTCTTTCTCACTCCTGGCCTGCTTGCTGGGAGAGAGAGAGTGGAGTTAAAAAACCCCTTCATATGCAAATACTTCTCAGCAGCAGCCAAAGCATTGGTGTGTTCTCAGCACTATCCCAATCAGAAATTCAGAATATAGAACCACATGCACTGCTATGAAGAAAATTTACCCCATCTCAGGCAGACCTGGTAAATTGCTGTGATTGCAAGATGACATTTGGGCTTTCTGAACTTGTTTGTTTTCTCCACCAGCACATCTTCCCCCCATGACAGTGGTGTTCGTAGGCTTTACCTGTGGAAGCCAAATTGATGTATGTTTATTTTAGGAAGGGGATGTGCCCTCTTCTCCCTCCCTTCCCTCATCATCATTCTGTGAAGGAAAAAATGTCCTAGCCCGAGGTACTGAGCTAAAGTTAAGGTGTGTTTGTAAGGTTTTAGGGTGGGTAGGTGAAATGAAGTACAGAACTTTTTTTTTTCTTTTAACCATATGCAAATTGGAGGATGGTACCTGCCTATGCAGATTTTAATGTAGATTAGGTCTACAAATTTCTGACTCAAAAATATCGCTCATTACACTTCAGCTGGACAAATTGCTATACTAATCCCTCTTCTAATGTGAGTCAAAGTACTTTATAGTAGTTCCTGGTCATTTCAAAAGTGGTTTGAACAGACTTGTCAGAAAAAAAAAAAAAAATAAAAGCACACAAAAAGGCTCACTGTGAAGAAAACCTGACCAAAAGGATGTTAAACACAGAACCAGGCGATTTTGTAGTGCCTCATGAATATTTCTGGTGGCCTGGTGTTTGAGAGGGTCACAAAAGACAGCATTTATTTATGAGAAATTAGATTCTTTTCTTGAAGTCAAGGAGAATATCTCAACTTTAGTGCTTAATGAGGAATTTGGCATGGTTTTAAAAGACAGATTTTAGAATGTTTCTTTTTTTTCAAATTCATGGTACTTGTACTCCAGATGTAAGTGTGGTTGTAGTGGTATTTGTTCCCTTAAAATTTGGGCAGAATTCTCAACTGTAAGATAAAATTCTTTTAAGTGTGTCTCTGTGCTGTTTGCACATTTGTGATAGAAAACATGTGGAGATATTTGTCTTGTCTGACAAAACAAAATGTACCCCTCCCGGCCTTGGGCAGAAAGCATTAGTCCAGCACATTCTCCTGGTACTGAAACAGTGCAAAATGCATCTTGGAGCACTAAAAATAATTAGTGACAGAAGACTGTCCTTGTGGTCTACACAAACAAGGGATTTTACTTTAGCTCTGAGTGTTCATAGTGGTTCTTTTGAATGTGGTACATTATGTAGTCCTAAGTGAGTTTGAGAAGAAAAGTGATAAGAGAACAGGTATCTTCCTCATGCCCTGGTGTGCCTGACAGCCGCACAACTTTCCCTCCTCATTATAAAATTTGAGTAGAGGTCAGGGTATGTCAAGGGACCAGTGGGACAGGCAGCCTTTCCCATTTTACCTCTAGGATTCAAAGCCAGCCAAATCATTATCAGTTGCAAGTTGTTACCACCCGTCGGCTGAGCTCTCTATGTAAAATTAATTCGGTAGTCTCAGCCCAGTTCTGAGTAAACACATTTCCACCTTACAAATATGATGAAACCTGGTGCTAATTGGCACCCTTGCTAGCAGCCTGATCAGAGATGCCAAAATAACTGAAATGTTTCTTTGCTTCTGCTGGTGGTCCCTGCCGGTCAGCAGTGAAAAAGAGTTGATGGGGCAGTATGGAGAAGATGGCACAGCTGCTGCCCTCGCTGTTTTGTGGACTAGGTCTGCAAAGTTGTCAGCCTGGTGCACTTCTCATGCCAATCTACGTGGAGTTATCAGGATTTTTCCACCACTGTTGGGGCACTTTCAGCAGTCTCTTGGCAGTCAACTCCAGAATCCTTTTTACCATCTGTGTGGTGGATGCAGTGATAGCAGAATAGCTAAGTGGTTCAAATGTGGGTTTCTATGGAATATTTAGGAGCTCAGAGGTGCAGCCGGTGTAGGCAGAGCACGCTGCTGACAGGTAGCTATTAATCACTTTTAGCCACTCTTTTCACTGCCAGCTGCTTTGTAAATGAGGATTGCCACATGGTGGATGAGTACCTCCTGATTGTCCAAAATGACACGAGTTTGTACCTTGTTTTATGTGGTATTAACCCTATAAATGTCAGCAATCCTCAAAGGAGGTCACAGATTTCAAAGTGAGACAGTTTTTTAGTGTATAGTAGTACCAGGAAATCTACAGGTTTGGGGAAAATAATTATAGAGCGTTATGAAAGAGTTGTAAAGGAAAATTCTTTCATGTTACTCATTTTTGTGAGTGACTGCATGGTGAGTAATTGGTTTTTCTTTCTTGGCTATGAAGATAGGAGACAGTAGCTTTCAAGATTAAAATAAATTAATAAATATAAGTCCCTTTCGGTTTCTGATTTTCTAAGAGTCCTCACATTCATCATACCAGGTCTTTCCTTTTCTTGCTGCTCCTCTGACCTACCCAATGTCCACTGAGGTTCAACCCATATAAATGTGACAATTAATAAAGGCAAAAAGCAATGCAGTGGGACAGGACTTATTATGATGGAGAAAATGATTTAGTAACTTCTAAAGTGACTTTCTGTAATGCAAGAGACAGCAATGAAAAGCCAGCAGTACGTCAATGTTGCCAAAAAGATGATGCTTTACTTGCCACAGTTATAATCCTTTCTAATTATAAAGATAGAGGTCAAATTCAAAGTACACTGAGCATTCTCAGCTCTCTCAGTGAAGAGTGTGACTTTGTTTCTTATTATTGGCATGATCTCAATTAATACCAATTAAATGTTAAGTATTTATCTCAGACAGCAAATGGTGCATCATGTTTCCATTCTTGTCAAAGCCTAGGGCTAGATCCTCAGAGGAACAAAATATCTGTTGGTTAAAGATCAAGTAGTACAATAAGAAGAATTCTTCTGACCTTTTCTTGTATTCAGGAAAAAGTAATCTTGCACTGCAATGCTAATTCACTTAGCTGTATGTATTACAAATATTAAAAGATTGTGTTTGCATTTTATGTTAAGAACATAAGGGCACAGCACTGGCACCATTCATCTGCCATTCTCCAAGGAGTTAGGAGGTTTTTTTTAGGCAAACAGTAAGATTTGGCTTTCTTTCCTTTTAAATCCTCCAGGTCTGCAGAATTCAGCAAACATACCTACATCTGTGAGAACTGTAGCCCCTAAATGTCATTATCTTTAAAATTAATAAACCAAAGTAAGTGGAAAAGGTTTAGACTGCTGATGTGTGAAGTAATAAGAAACGCCTCTTCTCATCCAAAGCATCATTTGTCTTTGTTATGTATTGCACTGGTATCTCAGACTGAAGCCTCAGTTCTGTGCTCTGCTAAATCAAAGGCATGATGACTCCATAAAGGTTATTGTTTTTGGCAATAACTTTTTAATAGCAGAATTACTCTTTTTTTGCTCCTTACAGCTCTCCTGTTGTAAAATATTTCCATCCCAATTTAGCTCACCTCAAATCACAACTTGTTTCATCCTTAGAGTATGCCTTCTGCCAAGGTAATGAATTGTAGCAGATTCTCATATCAAAAGAATGAGCAAAATGCAAAAGAAAACTCAGAATGATGCAGTTCTATTTATACCTGGCACTATTTTAACTTTTCAGAGCTGGATGAATCTGCAAGCATTATACTTCATTTAATGCGCACCTATCAATCCCATATGACAAAGCTCAGAAATCAATCAAATCTTGTTTTCCTGGTTGAGAGTTATTGAACAAGGACCCAGAATTTGCTGACTTTATATTGATTAGGGTAAAAAGTAATAGAGAAGTATTTTTATGATGGGTATAGTAGTGGTGATCTCCTGGTGATGTGCACAGGACAGACCTGTGGTGGCCCTGTCACTGTCATTTTCTGGGCACGTGGCTGGCTCCTGAATGTTGTGTGACTGAGTGTGGGTGTGTTTGGCTTGGGGTTTGTCCATTTTATTGTTGTTTTTTCTTTTTCCTTGCACAGCATTTTGTGTCTGCCTTTGTCCCTAGCATGAATTCACCTGTCTTAACCAGGCTTTTTCTTTTCACTCAGGTAAGTCTTTGTGGTCTTACTGACTCAGGAAACTCCATGTCGAGTGCAAAGTAGGTCAGAGAGAGACAGAGACTTTTTAAACCCTGGGCTGCTGCTAAAGCCCACAGTATTACTTGGTGCACCTGCAGTGCTTGGATCTTCTTCCCTGTGAAAGGAGCTTCTTTTGAGAGAATGAAAATGCAGCTCACATTGTTCTTAAAAGAGAGGGGAACCTGACATGGTAAAAACATGAGCATTTTCAAGAATGCTCAAAGAGAAAGCATTGGCTTACAGTCTAGGCTCAGGGAACTTTGAAGAGAAAGGGCAAGTTGGAAAGTTGTACATAGTTAACATTGAAAGTGTTGATAAAGTGATGTTTTAGAAGGGTGAAAGCTTGGACAGCTGATAAAATGGAACACCAGAGTTCCCATAATTTCCCTGCCCCCTAAATAAACAGCTTGAGGCTATGAAAATTTGCCTTTCTCCCCAAATATTTTTTTAACAGTGATAAATTAATGATCTTGAAAATGAGTCAAATATTAGGGTACAGTCAGTGATGGAAAGTTTAATATAGAAGTAAAATGAAGAATGTTAATCTTTGCATGCTTGCATTTCCTTCTTTGTGAGAGGCTGAGCAGATACATTCCCAGGCTTGGATTCCCAGTACAGAAAGCTGCTAAGAGGACCAGACAGCAAATCATACATTGCAATGTAAATTGCAGTTTCAAGTTTTGGGATTTTCTTATTTAAAATCCTGTAGTATATTTTATACAGCAGGACTTAAAAAAGCAAGCTGAGAAATATGCAGTAGCCTTGCCCAGGTTTCCTGGGAAAGCTTCATGAGACTAAGAAGAAGAAAAGGGAAAGCTTTACAGGATTGTGAGAATGGAAACTGTAGTTCTCCCACTGTAGACTGGCATGGAGCAGTCCAGCTTTGCTACACACATTCAACAAGGATCTCAGAAGATGTATCTTTCCTAGATCAATCCTTTCATTCTTTTGCCCTTGAAGGATGGAAAGAGTATTTGGGTTGTGATTGTGTGGCAGTACTGTGGTACAAGTTACATGGAGGTGAAAATTTGGGGCATAAAGTAATGAGTAAATTAATCCTTAAACTTACAGCGCCTTCTTCACTTAAGTGGCAGATGCTGCTCCTGGTTAGCATCATAGCTTGCGGTTAACAGTGACACTGAGTTCAGAACATGTCAGGTTCTGGAGTAGTGCAGTTTTGCTGAAAATTCCCAGGGAATGGGATACTCGTTGGCCCACATTTTTAGCACACCCATTCTTTTATCAGTTACTCACTTGAATAGATTCTGTTGCATTTCTATTACGTACGGAGCTATGAAGAATGTTCAAATTAAATTTGGATAATAGGCACAGCTTCTATTGTTTGAAAACTTCAGCTTTAGTGGAGAGAACTTTATAATGAAGAGACAGGGATGTGGTTCACTGAAGACTTTTATCTGATATCGTGGTGCCGATCTTCCGAACAAAAATGTATTTTCCAGTTATACTTTACAAAGCTTATTTAAAAAGATGTGAAATACCTCAGAGTGAATTTCAACTGCACCCATATCACTATCTACACATAGACTCTTCCCTCCATGAAGTAATAGATCTTTTGCCTGAAAAATATTCCATATTCTTTCAGTTTGGCACATGATGTGTTAAGCACAAGTATGCTGGCGGGGGCTCTTGGAAACCTCCCACCTCTTTTGGAATTTTTTCCTTCTGGGAGTACTATAAAACCATCTGTAGTCATGCCTTGGTGCCATAAAATATCTGAAATCAATGTATGGCAAATTTCAGAACACAGGACACAGGTGGCTATACCCTGATGTTTCTATAGGCTCTTCATGCAGGTGCCAGCAGCAAGTGCAAACAAGAAAAACAGAAGAGCTGCTGACAGCTGAGACTGGGTTACATAGGTTGGCTGAAGAATAAAGTACAGCCCCCTGCATGAACAGCTTGGCTGTCCTCATCCTGGTTTCTACAGCAAATTTGTGTTTGGAAGAGGGAGCTTTTGCTGAGTCTCCTCTCTCCTTTGTCCTTGTAGAGCCAGCCATGGTGACTGTGTATATCTGAGTACTTCATTTAAAAGTCTTATGAAACAGCACAGTAGTTTATTGTTGAGGGCTTTGTGACAGTGGTGCACTTATAAATTTTCAAAATTTTTAAAGCAGGATGACGCTTTGTGCAAGAGAGTGCTCTGTCTTCTTCAGCACCTTGATTTGGAGTAGAGCTGGGCTTCTGAGAAAAGATGCCATTTCCATTTGGGAAAATATTTTTTCCTTCTCAGTGTCAGATCAGGTTGTGAATCTGTTTTTATTGCTGCCTTTGTTTTGTTTATTTTCCACATTTCTCTTAACACTTGGAAATCTGGCAGATGTGGCTGATAAAATGCAGAGAATCTGATCAAGTGCAGTAATATTCCCTGCAAAACAGAGTCCACTGTCCCAGAACCAACAGCAATCCTAGATATGAGTACAGACTGAGAGAAAGACTTTCTGGGAGCAGCCCTGTGCAGAAAGCTTTGGTGGTTCTAGTGGCTTGGGGTTTATAAAAAAGAGGCAAGGTGACTTTTTACATGGACAAATAATGATAGAACAAGGGGGAATGGTTTTAAACTAGAAGAAGAGAGAGATGGATTAGAGGTTAGGAATAAATTCCTTACTCAGAGGGTGGTGGGGCACTGCAACAGGCTACCCAGAGAAGCCAGGGATGTCCCAGCACTCATCCCTAGATGCGTTCAAGGCCAGGTTAGATGAGGCCCTGGGGATCCTGATCTAGTGGGTGGCACCCCAGAGGGGAGTAGAGGTGGTGGTGTGGCGCTGGAACTGTGTGATCTCTGAGATCTGTTCCACCCCAAACCATTCTGTGATTCCGTGATTTTTGGAGCCAGGCTGGAAGACTTGATGAAAGGATGGAGTAGGGACAGCAGATGAATCAAACTGGAGCAGGTTATATCCTGCATGGCCTGCAGCAATGGAATTTCAGGATGATGTGCTGTAAGTTAGATGTGAAGCCGGGGCCAGCTGTATCTGTAGTTAGTGACTCCTCAGTGGTGATAGTTTGCAGTGTGTTAGCTTTACCTTGTCACAGCAAGTAGGTCAAAGTGAGCCCTGTAAGGATGGAAAGATGACAATAAGCTGAAGATTAATTCCTATATAAATTGGGAGAGGTGAGTATGAAATATTAAAATTCCTCAGACTTGTGTGTTTCCTTGCTAATTCAGTCCCTGTGAAAATGTTGGATTATTTTTTTCTCTGAAACAAATGATACGTGTATCAAAGCTGTCACTGTCTCTCAGTTTGAGATATAACTTACTTTTCTGCTTTCAGACTCAACCATTTTGTTTCATTGTCAGCTATCTGGTAGCTTCTGTTCTTGCCATTCTCCAGTCCCCTGGCATATCACACTATCTTTATTTTGATGAACAAGCCTGGTGAGCGGGCAATGATCGTGCCACCTTCAGTTCATGGAGGTTCCAGGTGACAATCCTGTGAGTGACAGAGCACACTGATTAGCTTTACAGGACAGTTCTCTGAGAGGACTCAAAGGTCGCTTCTTTCTCCATGTAGAGCATGCTGGGGAGTGGTATGTGATTAGAATTAATGCCAGGGTATTAAAAAGTGGATATGGAAAGGCAGAACCCAAAGAATATGTATCTTATAAAAGACAGCAATTTGGATCACAGCAGGGCTTGTATTATGATTAAAGTGTTTCAGAAGGCTGATAGGACTGCAAAGACTAATTGATATTTTAATTAGACAAACCCAAATGAACTACAGGTGTCATCCTAGATACAAGAAGTTTACGGAAGATTTCTTTTATTCTTTACCGTTTAGAGATTTCAGAGATGTATGAATCCTGGCAGTTATCCCCAGGGAAGCATTCTCATTTTCAAGCTTTTTTTTTTTTAAATACTCTCCAGTCACCCTGCTTATTTGTCTTGAATATTAAACAAGTGCCTCTCAGGGATTATCACTCAGCAGCCTTAGCTGGATCAAAACTGTCTAGACTATGACAATGAACTGTATCTATCTTTGGAGATTTACTTTGGTTTTTTCTGCCTTTCTTTTTCTTATTTTCTTTTCTGTTGCTGTTTCAATGAGATGCCTTTTTATCCAGGCAGATTGCTTAGGAACAATGAGAAGCAATATAGAGCTGCCATAGAATTCCCAATTTGTTTGTTTTTTCCTCTCTCATGATGTTGTCTAAGCCAGCGAGGTGGCTTTAGTCACAACCTTTGACACAAGTGTCCTCGAGCGTAAAAGAACACCAGCAAATCGTGCTCACAAGGGGATCCATTCACTTCTTACTGCTCTTTCTGATGCCTTCTGACCTGAGCAGTATATCACATAAAACTGAGAGCTGCTGCCCTCCAGACTAGATAGGCTAAAGACTTACTGGGATTGCCACAAAGCTCAGTGCAGGGTTTCTCTAAACATCCATCCCTTACTGATACCATGTTTGCTTTGGGTGGGTTTGTAATCATGGTGAACACTCAGTATCTGCTTTAGAGGAAGGAAAATCAGCAGTAAGATGCAAGCAAGCATGGTGGTCTTGTGCTCAGAAAAGCTACCTAAGCCATATTAGGCTCTGAATGCAATAGCTGATATCTTTCAATTAAGTTGGACCAATGTGTTTAAGAGAAATGTAAACTTTTCTCCCAAAGGTGTAGCCTTTTGCCATGTACCTGGAGAGGTATGGATGTTGGTATAATGTGCACAAACATCTTTAAAACCTGAACATGATGCAGAAGTTTTATTCTTTGGCTTGTCTGTTCCACCTTCAACTTGTTTCTACAGGTCCACCCCATGTATCTCAGAGGCATGGAAAGGCTTGGCTTGGAAGGTGCTTTTAAAGACCATTTAATTCCAGCCTCCCACTTGCCAATAGTCCAGGCTGCTTGAAGCTTTCTCCAGCTCTTTTGTAGCGTCCTTTAGGTACTAGAAGGCTGCTGTAAGCTTTCCTCAGGGCCTTTTCTTCAGGCTGAAGAAACCCAATTCTCTTAGGCTGGAGAGATGCCCTCACAGGAGAGAGGCTCCCACCCCCAAAGCATCTTTTGCTCCTTCTCTGGCTTAACCACTTCCTCTTTTGGGATCTGAATTATTCCTGGATGAAGGATTGACTTTGGTATTTCCTTCAGTTTCTGTAAAACAGTGTGAGCTATTTATTCAGTGTACTTTCTTCTCTCCCTTATTGCACATTATCTGTTGTTACAGCTTAATGCATTTGTTGATTATTAAAAATAGCATGGCAAACACTTGGCATCCTCACAAGTGGTTGTCTTCAGCTATTCTATGTTTATGCTCCTGTGTGATTTGTCTTTTTGGTCATATATACAGGACCCTCTTGTCAACTTCACAACTAAAATAGTGTAAATTGAACAAAAAGTAAAATTCCAAATAGCTTTGGCAGATTTTCTTAATGAAAGTTTTTTTTTATGAATGGTCCTAAATCACGCAAGAAAGTTTTTTCTATCTACCTTAAAAATTTAGTCACGGTTTAAAAAACCCAAATACCAAATAAAAAAAAAAACAGGAAAAAAACTTTGTTTTGAGAATTTACTACCAGAGTTTGTGTATGTTGATTTCTCATCTACCGTTTTTCAAATCTCTCTCAGATCTTTTACATACTCGTAGAAGCATCTAATTAAGAACTAAGTACAGAAGTGACCAGGGTGCCTCTGTTTCATGTATTTCATTATTTTTGGACAACTAGGTTTTGTCGGGGAAAAAAAAGAAAAGGCATCTTTTCAAAATCAGTGTTTTCTGTGTCCCAGTGTCCAGAGTGCCTATCCTAAGATATTAAAAGTACGATTTACAGAGTAACCCTACAAAGAGTTTCCCTCTTCTTTTGTCTTTGACAGAAAAAAAAGGCAACCCCCAAAAAACTTCATCAGAGACCTTCAGTTGTGCTTGGGTTGCCCTCCTTGTCCAGTCCTCTTATTAATCAAGTGCCCTTCTTATTGCAGCTTCTCTCAGGAAAAATTCACACTAATGTTTAATCTTGAGAGCAAAAAAAACCTGGGTTTTTTTGTGCAGCACTACATATTCTGAATGAAATGTCTCAAAATGGCTTAATTTTTGGAAAGGGTTATGCACCCATTGTTTGGGAAGCAGGGTGTCTTTTAAGATCTAACAATGGGCAAGCAGAAGAAATTTATTTCCGGAGTTCTCAAATGGAAAACAATGTGTACTGAGAAAAGATGAACACAGTAATAACCAGATCTTGATTTTGATGTAACAGTGTGAGATTTGATGTTACTGCATGGTGATGCACTTCATCTCTGGTCTTCAGCAGGGAATTTTTAATCAGAAATTACCCCCGTGAATTCTTAACAGGAAAGAAATATCATTTGCTGTAGGCTGATGGTGCTTTTTAGTAGAGGGGAGTGGCTCTAATTCCAAGGACACAGAATAAACTCTTTTGGAAGAGGAACAAATGAAGAAACAATTACCTGGAAATCCGTAAGAGTGATGTTAACACATACCTGCATGAGTAGACTTATATGAAATGTGTAGGGAAGCAGTGTTATGGACTCAGAAAATAAATAATTGTTATATTGGCTTCAATCAACTCGATTATCATGGAGGTAGCATGGGAAGTGAAGCAGTGTAGCAAGTGCTTATTCATTACCACTGAACTGAAAATGTTCATGCACAGGACCTTAGAGATCAAGAAGACCTTTGAATTTTGGTTAATAGCTCATTGCAATCACACGCTACATAAAAATGCCTTCTATATATACTAAAATAGTATACAATTAAATACTGTGCAATGACAATAATTTACTCAATAACATGAGAACTTACTCTTCGTTGTACTTAAGTATATGACTTAACCCTTTTCTTCTTGCCAAGAATCTGTCAGGATAAGCAAAACCTTAAAAAAAAAAATCCTTAAAATGCAGAAATTTAAATTTGTGTTTTCCCAGAACACAGAGTTATCTAAACATATAATTGAATTACACCCTTACATTGTTTAATAACTGGAAAACGGATAGATTTAGATTGCAAATAAAGATTAAAATACTACAAAGATAGTGCAGGACACTAGAAGAGACTGCCCTGAGAATTTGTGGGTGTTTCATGATTGGAAGAGTTCAAGATCAGTTTGTAAGGGACTTAAAGCAACCTGATCTGCTGCCGGATGTCCCTGCCCATGGCAGGGAGACTGGATAGATGATCCTAAAGGTCTCTTCCAACCCATTACATAGCTCTACAATATGAAGAGAAAGAAGACGCTTTGAAATGCAATCTTTCAAGACTTTTTAATGCTGAAGTATAAGTTATAAATAACTGGTTATGATAAAGTTAATATTCTACAGGGTAGATGTTCATTACAAAAAGCATTTCTTTCAAAACTACTCTTAAATTTGACATTGCTAATACCGAATTTAAAGCTGTGCTATTGTGTTACTCGCATGATTGCCAGTACTTAAACAGAGCCCTTGCACCCTGCCATTTGTCCTGCTGTTTTGTAGCAATGCACCTGAATGTTTATCCATTTGTTCCTGAAACCTTAATACATCTTCGTGATTATTGTTGGTGGCATTACAATCATTGAGTGCAGACAAATCTATTCAGCACCTGCTGTAGTAAAAGAGTAAAAGTCTGCTTTCAGTTCTTTGGATCTTTGCCAGGCTACAGCCATTTACACTTCAGTCTTGCCTGCCAGGCATAAGTCTCAGGTAGTTTCTAAGACAGGGAGAAAAAGCAGGAGGAAAAAAGGCCATAAAGGGAGTTAAAAAAAGCAATGAACACTCGGGTAGCTTTCTTCTGATTTAGGAAGTGAATGCTGTTCTGAATTAAATATATATCAATCTATCCATGTGTGTTTGGGTGGATATGGATCTGTATGTTTATAAATATCTCTATAGCTTTCTGTTGAGTTGAAACCTAGAGTTGATGGGCAAATCTGAATGGCTGTTCCAATCTGCTGTGTGAATAGCAGCTATTCTTAGAGCTTGGTCATTAAGATCTAATAATTTTGTCATTATCCAGGTACATTACGTACGGGTGCTGGGGATTTCTGCTTTGAGTATTCCCCTAGTTTTGTTTTTTTCCCTCCTGCGGGGTAAATTAGGAATAAATGAGCAGAGATCTACTCTCAGGCCTTTAGTGCAAGATCTAATACTTATATATTAAGCAACCTATGAAATGCTTTATTATGTATGGGCAAAAATTTTCTAGATCAAGTTATATTATCTGGTAACAAATACATATTTTCTGCTAGCTCTCACCATTTTCACTGCAGTAGTCTGTGCCTTTTTCAAGTTCTACTTCAGGTGTGTCTGTAAGGGGAAAAATAAATACACAGTTCTAAAAGCCTTGCAGCTATGAGCCCATGAGAACAAGAAGGAACAAAAAGGTGATGTGGAGATAAATCAGGTGATGGGATTTGCTCAGCACACCCAAAGATGTCCTGGACTTCCTACAATCAGAGCAAATATGTCCTCGTTTAGAAAATATGATCCATACCAAAAAAATCATGTAGTATTACAAGACTGGGCTAGAGAAGGGTTGGAAATAGAGCATCACCCCAGAGTTTGAGTTCATGCTGTTCCTGCTTTCCCAAAGGACATCTGGGTAGTAAATGCTGCTGTGAGGGAGGTGTCATCCCTTAGGTAATGGTGACCTTGAAAAGAGAGTGGCCCATTTGTGAGGTAATGGAACAAGCACTGCCTGTGCCTAGGATTTCCAAGTTTTACATGTATTGAATATAATGCTGAAGTAGACAATGAGAATTGCAGCCTGGAGGGAAAAAAAAAAAGGCTGAAAAAGGTTTTAAGGGGAAATTAACAGTGAGGAGAAAGCAAATATAGAGGAAGAAGATATGTACAGGTCAATTCTAATACATAATTGACATGTAATTTCTATTGCTGTTGTTAAAGTAGAATTGTATATTGCATTTTAAGGTGGTTATTTTACCATGTTCCTCTCTCTCCTGCAATAAATATTTTATTTTTTATTGTTTTAAAGCAGGATGTTTGTCAAGCGATAGTCCTGTGAGGTTTTTTATTTTTTAGGCACTGTAATAAGAGATCACTATCTAATTAATTTTCTGCTCTGTGCCTGGATGTTTTTTGTTTTCAGTTATTAGTATTCTGCTGTCTAAACAGGCATTACTCACAATTACACTATTCCTCAAAGATATTGCTTCCAGTCACCATTTATGTGCCAAATACCCAGTGTTATTTCGGAGCCTGAGGTGCAGTAAGATACAGTTGTCAGATGTTTTTGTTGTAGTTTGTGCAGATGCTGTCCTACCTTGCTCTAATTAAGGATGCACAAAGTGAGGCAGTGAATGTTCACAAGAATAACTGAGTTTTAAAGCTTTTAAGAGCTTGACAAGTGTGTGCTGGTTTTTGGTCTGCTTTTCCTTGAGGAAGAATTTCCCACCCTCTCATTGATGGCTATTGCTCAGAGTAGGTGTTGTCCTTGTCACCATCATTCAGGACTGGAGCTTTATTGTCTCTGGGTGTCTTGTATTTTGGAAGCATTGAGCCATCTTATTTTGGACTCCCAGGTACAAATTACAAAAAAAAGACACTCCACTCTCCTCATTCTGCTCTATTATTATATTAAAAAGTTTTTGGATCTGTACACGTCCCTGATATTTTCCCATTTACTTCCAAAGAATTATTGATCTGTAGCTGTCTAACTTGCAGATTTTCTGCAGGTCATACTCCATCTGTCTTGATTCATTTTATGTATATTCTAGGTCCTAAATATTAGATTCCTTCTGAATTCTCTTTTGAGTATGTAATGGCTGGGTGAATGTGTTTAATAGTAGTGCTTAAGGGCTCAAGCTCTGTAGCTCACTGACCATAGCTGGAGTGTAATAAATAAATCTCTAGTACCATTGTATAGTTAGGGATGATGTTATTGCTTTAACTGTACCACTCTTTTTGTGGTAATAACACAATCATGTTCATAACACAGTTAAACAAATACATCTTTACCCTATGTCTGCATGCATTCACTGTTTTATTTTTCCTCCTCCCAAAATTGTTTGCTGCCAGTTCTGTTTCTGGCCACTGTGTTGCCAGAGCTACACAAGCTCAATACTGAATATCATGAATCCTTTGCTATTGAATTTGCAGCCATTCTGCCTGCATGAAAGTTCTCATTATTTATAAGGAATGAAAAACTTTCAGCTTTTTGTCCTAACTTGAGTGTATTACATTGGCTAAGCCAACTTTTCACTAACTTTTTGGGTGTTAATGACCTCCAGAGTAGAATGAGTCTCAAGAACCTCCCTTACCCTTTATTAATTCTCTTTAGTTTTCCTGCATTAGTGGAGCCATAAGGAGGGTGCCAGTGGAAAGAGAAAAGTTATTCAGTTTTAGCTGTTGGTGGAGGAACTGGTCAAGTTTTAAGTAATGTGGGGATTGCTATTTTCTGTACCAAAAGAAAAGAACAAACCAGAATCATTCAAACTCTTTCTTTTGCAAATAGCACCTGTTATGTTTTAAAAGTAATGTGAAAACTTCAGACTTGCCTGACAGTGTCTCATGTTGTTGGTCTAATTTTCTAGTGAAATCAGTGGCATCACTGGTTACCCTTGGGAAGGAAAAAGGTTATTAACCTAGGACTTCTCTCGTTTGAAAAGCTTTAAAGAGAAGGAGATAAGGAAAGGCTATAAAGGAGTAAAACCGGTAGCAGTTTACACTTAGTGGCTTTCCATAACTCAGAAGCCAAATCAAAAAAGAAAAGAACATACTCAGTACATTAGAATTGAGGAAGGTGATAGAAGCAGGAGGCTGAGAAAGATGTTGTAAGGTCACTCTCTGCAGCAATGGAGATGAGCTGTTCTGTGGTAAAACTTGAGTTTATGGTATCTTCATTTATGTCTAAAATATGATATTAACACCACCTCCACTGCTCCCCAAACAATGCATACCCAGTACTTTAAAAGCCTTAATTACATCTGAGAGTATAGAATGGTTTGTGCTGACAATATTTTAGTAATAAAGTAGCTCCATGTTTATTCTGAACTATAGGCTCATACTCAGGTGGGAAAAGCCCACCGTGCATTTTATGGCCCTGGTGTGATGATAATGCCCTCTTGCAGCCACATTTTCCATTCAAGCTGTGACACTGATGTCTCCCCTCTTAATATTTATGGTGTAGTCTTCATACAGAAATGAAAGCAAAGAAAGGATGTAAATGATTTGCCAGAAAGATCATCTTCCTGGGAATTAAATTCAGGGGGCTGTTACAGGGAGGCAACACACTTAATGTCATTATCCATTTCCGTTTTAGTTGCTAATGATTTTCATTGTTTGTAAGCACTTGTTTAGGAGATAATGAGAGAAATAGTTGATGTGTCTAAATATCTGAAGATCCATTACAGTTTTGTCACTCCTTATCAGCATTCCTCTGCCGCTTTTGTCAGGCCTGTCAAGCTCTTTCTGTGAAGCTGATGTGAAGTGAGGCATGTTCATGGGGCTGCTCTGATCCTCTGGAACAAAATTTGGCTCTGCCCACTTTGTTGCTCTGTCCAGACGATTTTCTTGCTGCTCACAATCATTAACACTGTATTAAATACAAGCTTATTTTAAACTCAGAGAAGATTATTGGTTTAGAAAACAAAAATGTTACTAGAACTTTCAAGGCAAATAACTTGTATCTGCACAGGTTTTTATCTCCTCTGCTAATAGACTTTACAAAGGGACATTGAATCATAAAATGGTGCTTTCTCTGTAGCTTCTTTGTCTTTTTTTGATACCAGTTTCCACTCTGACAGTACAATAATATCTTTAACAAAGGGAAACAAAAGCCTTGCTCTCTTCCTTTTTAGTCTTCTTGCCCCATGATTTTTGCTTTCTAATGTGGATACAAGTGAGTAATGAGGTATTTAAGAAGCACACTGATATCTTAAGTATTATTTTCTGTAGTGTTCTAATCTTTCAGGCACACTTAGCTCTTGAAACCTTATCTTTTGGTCAGCTTTCCATGCAGTTTTCCTGCTTGGATTGTATGCATGTGCAAAGCTTGACCCAGTCAGACTGAGTGTACATTGACACTTGCAACCAAATGGAAATAACTCGCTTGCTAAATTTACCTGCATGATTATTTTTCACAGGAAACTTTGTGTGCAAATATCTTGATTAAATTCAGCTTTCTCATGCAAAGTTTGGAAAAACTGGTGCTGGGAAAAAAGTAAATTTACATTTAAATGCTCTCCTGCTACAAGTTAAATTCCAATTTAGCCCTGTCAACAAAAATTAAGCTTATATATACAAAGGGGTAGTCTGATAGATTTACAGGCAGGTATGATGCATATGACTTTGAATGTGATGGTAGTTAATGTTGTCTGAATAGCAGATAATTTTAAGTTATAGACTGAAGCCTTAGGAACTTGATTGATGTTATTTAAAAGTTGTTTAACTGAGTTTCCCAAGCTTGAGATGAAAAAGCTGCCTTTGATTTGCGTGCAGATCATTTTATAGGCAAAATAAATGAGATTTACAACATGTAAAACAAAGGATCAGAACCCAAGTACTTACAAGAGTCTTTGTGGAAAGCAAATTACTAAAGTTACAGCTTAGCAGGTTGATATCTGGAGGACAGTTTAAGTGACTGGAACTGAAATACGTCCCTCTACAGGACAATTCAGGTCACTTTTTTTGTTTAGGCTTTTGGTATAACTATCTTTTCACTAATACCTCAAATGCCACTTTTTCTGAAGGGATCTGCCAGGTCCTGTCCCTTCAGTGGTGAGAAATAACAAAAAAAGAGATGCCACTGAGACAATATATTTATAGAAATAATGGTAGAAGAGTAACCATCTATATTTCTCTGTCTCTCTGGCTGTGCTGGTTTGGGCTGGGGTAGAATTAATTTCCTTTCCAGTGGCTGGAATGGGACTATGTTTGAGATTTATATTAAAAACAGTGTTAATGATACAGAAAAGAGTTTCTTTTTTTCTGAGCACACATGGTAATAACTATTAGTCAGTGCTAACTTGGGCTGAATTCAATGTGTTCATGTGAAAAACTCCTTTTACGCTTCTAACAGGCAGGCAAATAATTTGTTTTATTATCAACCAAAATGAATTTTTCTTTGAAAACAAGAGTAAACAAATACATTCTTAATAACTTCTGCACAGCTAATAAGATTTTAAAATTTGGAACACGGTTACAGAAAGGAGACAGATTTATTTTCCTCAAATATTTGATTTATTTTGTCTTGTAGTTGCATCGGGGCCAGTTGTGGCAGGTTTTATGTTCTGCTTTGCAAACTCGATAGTTCATTTTGCAATAAACCACTGGATATTTCCATGATGGACAAAAAGCAGCTGGTATGTTGCTGTCCCATTCAATTCAGTCAGATCAAACCCATTAAATTGGTGGTTATGTTAATATAAATTAGAAAATAGTATACTCTTGTATTTTAAAATAAACACGTCAATAATGTGATTAAAACCCAGGAAAAAAAAAAATTCTGAGAGGAGATGATACTATCTGATAAATGAGAAAATTAGGCACTTGTAAATAGTATTTGAGCTTTTCTAATGTGCTATATATGCAGATTAATTGCACATTTATAGATTGAAAGCACGGTTATTACATGGACAGAGATTGTCAAGATATAATTAATATTGAATTTTGCTTTATCTTTCTCAGTCTTGCCAGTAACCAAATACAAAATGTTAATGATGTACTCTTGCTTGGTAACTGTGTTCCTGTATTTTATATACTGTGAATATACTTTTTAAATTTTAAATTCGTTGTTCCTGCAGGCACAAACCTTTTGGAATTGCTTATTTTCCTGACATGAAAAGATGTGAGAGTGTACTCTCTATAGCACAGGCTGATTATTACCATCTAATTTGGTAAATATATTTGAAGCATCATGAAGGAAGTGTTTTCTGGCAGAAAAAACTCCCTGTGGGTGCTAGGTGCCCTCAATGGTGATGGCTGGGTCATGTCGGATGCCTGTCACGTTATGTTGGATAAGTCATTGAATGAGGATTTTTTGTTGTTGTTGTTGTTGATGACAATGCAAGAACATGGATTGCAGGTACTCCTGTTTCTATTTTACCTTGTATTCTTTTTTTTGTACTGGAAGAAGTGAGGGTGAATCAAACAGCTCACTCATGATAGGAGGTATTGAAAATTCTCTGTAAAGTCCTTCTGCAAACACTAAGGAAAAGCACATGAATTGTGGATTGGTGTGCATGGTTACCTTGTGACTGCATAGCTGTTTGAGCACTGGGAATTTTTAGCTCAAATAAACTGAAAAACCCTAAAACTGTCATTTTCAATGACAGAGACATATCAATATAATGCACTTGTAGTTTGACAACAGCAAAGAGTGATGGAAGTGATGCCTTGTTTACAACCAAAGGGGAAAAACAAAAAAAGAATCAGCCCATGAACCCAGAAATTTGAGTACTTAGAGAAATTTAGTTCTTAAAAACATTGTAGGGTACAGAAATCATGCCCTCTGTCATTTGGTGGTGTTTTCCTTGGGGCTGATGCTGGCACAGCTGGCAGAAGGCACCAAGTGCAGAGCAGAGCATAGGATGCTTCCAGTCTACTTTAAACTTTCTTTTTTTGTCTCCCCAGTATCAGTGTTTGGCTTGAGAGAGTAAGGATTGGAGAGACTTGATGATGAAAGATAAAAGTGTGTTTTCATATGTACATAATTATTTACAACAATACTAAAAAGTGCTGTGAATATAAAAATGCTTATACATCCAAGAAAATCTTAACATATTCTTCTCCTTCCTTGAATTTTCTTTGCATTATCAAATAGCTGCATATTTTCTACTCCCTTTTGATCAATTTTGCCAAAACAAAATTAATATAAAGAAATCCTTTGAACTCGAAAAGATCTGACAGAGGCTTAGTCTTTCAGACGCTGAATTTTTAATCTATTAATTCTAACACAAAAAGGAATCAAGGAAGACTTTCATTTTAAACCCAGAAGCTTGTTTTGGTTTTTCTTTTCTTTCTGGTATTATACCAGTAAACACTTTTTTTTTCCTTGACAAATGTTTTCTAAGATAATATTACTTTTAGCACCCTGCTGCCAGTTCTGCGTCCTATATTTTTATAGGATGAAGCAGAGATAAGGATGTTTTAGAGAAAACAAATTTGGCCCTAGCAATTAATTTGAACTTCTGAAATTGCTCCATGACAAATTTTGTTATAGCTGTCTTAGTCTTGGTGTAC
This sequence comes from Polioptila caerulea, assembly GCA_013397295.1. Taxonomy (NCBI): domain Eukaryota; kingdom Metazoa; phylum Chordata; class Aves; order Passeriformes; family Certhiidae; genus Polioptila; species Polioptila caerulea. Next base: position 73,463 of record VYXF01012297.1, on the reverse strand, counting down.
TCCTTTGGGTTTTGGTGGATTGGTGCCTTTTTTTGTAGTTTACTTTTTGGTTGAGAATGGTTTATGAGATGATTCATCCTGAAAATTCACCTGAGTTCAGATTGCACAGTAGTTTGAACTTAGAACTGAAACTGCATGTATTTTCTCAATAAAAAGGTGTTTTACAACTTTAAAAATTTGCTAGCCCTTATGGTATGGATGTAAAACATAGAGGCTCTTTTCATTATTTCTCTCTATTAACAGCTGGAAAAATAACAGTAATAAAATAACAGAATTTCCAATTCTTTTTTTTTGTGTGTAGGGTTTTTTTGCATAACCCCCACATTATTTATAAAGGTGGATCCTGTACTGGGTTTTTCTTGTTCATCTTCTGTTTTGAGAACCTTTTAGAAGAAAATTCAATGTTGTACTGCACAATAGCATAGCCCTGATGTGTTGCTTTCAACTGAGGATGTGTTAGCTGTTCTTAAGAGATCCTTTCCTATGAATAAAACCTTTGGAATTTGTAAAATGCCATCCATTGGAGCTGGCTCTGTGGTGTCTGTCAGAATCCAGGAATCCTGGAGGCTTTCTGACGCTGCCTGAGTTGCTCTGTCAGCAGTTTGAATGTGGACACATTTGTCTTGGGCTCAGCCCTGTTGTGTTTGGGTGTGCAGAAAACTCTCTAATGCACTGTTAGGGTCAGTGAGTTTTAGACAGTGATGAATTTCAGCCCTGAACTCCTTGGGAGATGCAGGTGCATCCCTGGACATGCCAGGGATGGATAATCCTCAAAAACAGGTGTGGGTATGTAACAGCATGAAAGAAACAGCCTAAATAGGTGGAATGGAGCAAGGTCTCAGAGCAAACCTGGTGTGTCCCAATCAGGTTCTTGCTACCAGAGCAGGTCCAAGTGCTGTGGCAGGAAAGGTGGAGAGAAGTTTCCTCCCTTAGGCAACTCTTTGGCAATACTGGAAGTTTTTGGGAGCAGAGCTATCAAAATTAGTGGCTGTTGGAGGGCCGCAAGATTAGCCAGTATTTAGAACTGAGTATGAATTTTGGGGGTTTTTTCTTCCACTTCACGAAAAACTGGTGCACACACAGTTCACTGAGTAGGGGTTATGTTAAGTCAGGTAGGTAGATGGAGAGGAAGATGCTGTATGACAAAAGGAGTTTCTTTTCAGCAGGTACTATGGAAGGTGTGGGGAAAAATTTGGGTAAAACAGAAGAAAGTTTTACAACACTGACTTAAGTAATATTTCATGGGTTAGGTGGATGCCACTGAAAAGAGAAAATGAATGAGACCCAATGTCACATTACATTCCAGAATGTGAATTCCTGTGAGTATCTGTGGAGGCACTTGTTTCCTACTTACAAATAGTCCTGGTTCAAAAATAACACTCCAAAACCTCCACCAACAAAAAACTAAACCAAAAAAAACCCCAGGTATGGCAATGACAAGAAAGCTGTCATGTGGATTTTTGTGCTGGAGTGATGCATTATTCATACAGGAACAAGGTGTAAGAAAGGAACATATATGATTAACTGTAAAAAAACAGCAACAAAAAGCAGCTGACAATTATTAGCAAGCTGATAATTTAGACCTAATTTAATAGGTACTTACTAGCCCCCACAATACTGTTATTTACATAAAAGGGAGTTGAGAGTACACCTAGCAAATGTCACATTAGTGATGTGATAATGGGACATATAAAACTTCAGGCTTCATTCATTATCCAAATTGAAGTCAGATAATGCTCATAGTCTCGGAGAGTGACTAAATGTTTAAAGCAGGTTATTTTATAGTGCTTTCTGAGTCACATGGGCAGTCCAGTCACTCTGTGTAGGAAATTCAGTCGCTGCTGAGCTGAAATATTGCAGTTAATAGTGGACTGATGTAGAGATCTCATAGACTCCTAAGAGAGTCACTGCAAAGACCATGAGTGACTTTATTTGGAGGGCTTTAGCAGCATTTTAGAAGCCAATGTCTTTAAGGGGCATTCAGATGCAATACATAATTAAAAACAGGAGTAACAGAATGCAAGATCTTCTCTTGGGAATGGATTCTTCCCAACTCATGGTTTTGAGCCTAATTTCTAATATTTAGGCACTTGTAGGAATCTTGGTCTTTTAAACTTGCTAATTGATGTTTCTGTGAGAAATTTAGCCTTTCATATCTTTATAAGTTATGATGATTGTAAATTTTATCCAATACATTGCCATGCTCTTAGAGAAATGCAGAGTGTTTTCCCAAAGTTTCCAGTCAGTGTTTACTTTCTACAGCCTAGATTTAGTACAGGGTCTTGAAAGTAAATAAACACAGCACAAGTAATGTTAATGTGAATATCTTGGTATACTATCAAGGAATACCTTTAAATTCTGCAAATACCTTTTAGTATTCTTCCCACAGCCCCCCGCCATCCCTTTCCTTGCTATAAAAATAGCTTCAGATATAATTTATTTTCCTCTACATTAGAACTAGATTTGAGGAAACAAATAGCAAAAGAGAATCAGATTAAAAGGTAGATACATTCAAAAATTACCAAGGGCACCAAGTTTTCTGCACCTGTAGCCCTCTAAAAGAACAAACCTATTTTTGCTTAAGCTTTGCCTTTTAGCACTAAAATTCTAACTCAAAAGTGAAACAAAAAAGGGCAATACTCTGATTTTTACTAGCCAGATGTATTCTGCATTTTCTAATATATGTAGTATTTACTAGTAACAAAACAAAAATAAAGTTGGTTGAAGCATTATTATGAAAAGACCCATAGAGTCCCATAAAATTCATACTAGTCCCTTTCCCTGCTCAGGTAGGATGATTATTTATTCTATTAAACAATGCTTTAGTTCTGGAGATAAGACTTTGAAAGTTTAAATTTTAGTCTCCTATTTTTCCAATGCTCAGCTTGTTATCATGACTAATTATTTTGTTATAAATCCATAATTTTATTGAAACTTCAGAGTGCTTCATGAGTTGGAAGGCATTGCAAAGAGCAGTTCCCCCAGAGGCAATGTTAATACTAAATACACAGTGTGAGAAGCAGCAGAATGAAATCAGGACTTTGAAAAGCCTGAGGATCTCTGCTCCAAAAGAATCCAAGGATCAATGGCAGCCATTGATGGGATTCATGGGTATTGACCCAATCCTGGATATTTTAGTGCTGTTTTATGACAGCCATATGTCTTCACAGATGTTCACAGTTTAACATGAATATTTTCAATTTAGTATTTATATTGCTTGTGAATGTCCGAGGATGAAATAATTTTATATGAGACGAGAAGCAGAGGAAAGAATAGATGAACAGGGGGAAAAAAAAATGTAACAGGAATTGGTCGCCTAATAGAAAAAAGAACCCGTTTTTTGTAGCTTCATTAAAGATTGTAAAAATCTCCTGGAAGAATACTGTGAAAAGAAAGATGTCTGAGAGATTTGAGATTGCAATGATGGCAGTGAATAAGTGCTTCTCTTCATGCCAGTGGTATATGTGCAGATAAATTATTTGCCTCAGCATGTTGCAACATTTGGTTTTCTGCTCAATGAAGTACTTAGCAGACATAAAATTTAATCTTCAGGAGTTCTGAAATTGTTTGCTTGTCTTAAATACCTTATTTCTAAACTAGGTGTCTGTGGTCTCCGTGATTAAAACAAGAGATGGGACAGCTTTAGAGTCCTGACCAAACACAACCTTTCTCATAGTATGTGATGAGTAAATTAGTAGAGAAACTCAATAGATTCTTTTTTTCAGTCTGGTATCTCTTACATCCTGCAGTTAGAAATAAAGTGGAAAATTGTACCTGTGCCATGAAGAGAATGCAGTAGGAGGAGGATAACACTGATGTTAACATGGCTCTGGTGTCACAGTGAAGCTTGGGTGCATTTCCAGCATTGTCCAGTGTCACACATGGGGGGCACTTACCTTAGCCCCTGATGGCATTGTTCAAAATGAGGTGTCAGAGGTGTTGAATCAGAATGGCTGGATTTGTGTAAGTGATCTGGCTTTACAAGGAGTGTTAATTTCCAGAATAAAACCCAGATTCTTAAATAAAGGATTGGGTTTTTCTTTGAATGTGCCTAAAACGGAACCTCATGGGCCATTTCTGACAAGAGGAATTTTTTTCTCCATACACTTTCAGTAATTAACAGGAGTGGCAGCTGATGATCTTAACAGTAGATCTTTGCTGCACTTCATGCACTTTGCCCTGGGAGTCTGAAGGGGACAACAATTGGTTTCACAGACAGTTAGGTAACTGCTGTTTCTAAGGTTGAGGGGATTTATTCAGAGTACATGAAAGGATAAATGATTTCTCTTAGGAATGAGCAGATTTTTTAATAGTTTGAGGACTGAACGTGTTAATGCTCCTGGTTAATTCCCAGCTGAGGAGTGTGTTCCAGTCACTGCCTAAATATATTGCTTTCTGCTTAATTTTTCACTTCACATTTTACTTCTAATCTCGAAGATCTTTCACGACCTTAGTCCTGCTGAGCTAAACTTTCATTTCCTCCTCATGTCATCTTGTGCCATGTATTTAATAGATTGTCATTTATTAATCATCTCCAAATGCAAATTGAAGATGTCAGGTGCTGGAGCCCTTGTCATCTGTTCCCTAGGGCTCGAAATTCTCTGCCCAGGTTATTGGATCAGAAGTTGTGTGGATGAGTTCAAAAGCCAGATGAGTACACAACCAGTGTCAGGTGTTTGAGGCAGCTTGGCAGAACTGTGAAGTCTCTTCTTCTCTTGCTGGTTCCCTTTTTCTTTTCCCCCCCTCTTTGTACAATGCCTTGTGATTCTCATCATGAAAGGTATTTTCTAAATGTATGTTGAATCGCTAAATACCCAGCCAATTTGTAAAACATCTTGATAATATTTTAAACCTGAATTAGGTTATTACCTTGATTGCATTTGACTAATGTGCCAGCTCATTAGGAAGCTGGTGTACATAAAGCAAGCATATTATGGTAAAGAGTGAATAAGATTTTACTCACATCTTTTAGAAAGACATCATGTGCACGAAGAAGAAAGAATACAGTCAGAATCAAAGCGTGCAGTTATTGTAAAATGGTTTTCTTCTACAATTCAATTTCTGAGGTATAGATTGAAAAAAAAAGAGTTCTTATTCAAGAACATATCTCCAAAGCCTTCCTTTCCTCTTTTGCACTTCTGACACACCTCCTAAAAAGAGGAAGCAAGACTTTGGAGATTTTATTGTGACCAAGAGACCTAGCAGCATGACTTTACTGATCTTAAGTGCCAAGTTTAATTATGAAATAACACATGTAATGGGTGACAGAATCATTGGGAATTTTAAAAGATCAATTGAGAACTCTGGAGAAACAAGCAGAGGGTTCCTTTTGAATTATCCAAGTAAAAAAAAATCTGTTAATTTTTCTTCTTGCTATTTTAAAAGTGGCTCTTTGATGGACATTATTTGTATGAGGGCCAGAAGAAAGCGAAAGGAAGTAGAAGATGGCTGATGAACAAAGAGACAATAGATATTCATAAATATGTCCTGAAGTGATTATATTTTCTAGTCTTCAGTCCTCTAACTTTCTTTGGACTATACAGGAGTTCTCTTAGTGGCACGAGGCTCTTCTGCTGTAGCTCCATTTGACATAAGAGAAAGCAATGTAGTTGTTCTGCAGGTAACTTTATTAAGAAAAGGTTGATGGTGCTTGTACATGCAGCATACAGAAAGTTTGTACCAGAGTTGAACAAGTAAATGGGAAAGAGCTGTTTTTACCTTCTTTTCTTTTTGGCTAGTGCTCTGAGAGAAGGGCTGAATGTGTGTCATAGCTGATTTGATGCTATAGCAGGAAATGTTAGGTTTCACCTTTTTGTGGCTTGGAAAATATATCATCACCTCATGCAACAGAAAAGGGTGGAAGAATCATGGCTTGAAAACATGAGGAATGGCAGTGCCCATCTGCCAAGTGTTTCATTAACCCATGGGTATTCCTGTTATGCCTTCATGGTAGGAAGGTGTAGTGTAAAACAGAATTCTGATGGTTTGCATATGGCTTTTTGATGAATGTGGCTTAGTTTTTACAATGCAGACCTGCATAGCCTCACCTCCTCCTGCTACAGTGATGTTCCTCCATTGATGTTGAACATGTGGGCCAAAGCTCGGGTCTGATGAATTGAGAAATGCGTGAAAATACGTTCTTTTCTGCAAATGTTGTTCTTGCTGAGGGTGGTATTGCTGGTAGCGGAGGTACAGCCTAATGAGTTTAATACTGCATTGCTAAGTATTTAATCATGTCGTGCTCTGCTGTTCATCCTTAGTTAATACATGTCACAGACTAATGAAAGTGTCAAGGTTAAAAATATAGCAGGAGTACATCATACAGAATGATTTCTAGTTCTGGAAATAAGTTCATTTTCTTTTCTGTGATTTTTTTTTTTCTCCTCTCTTTCTACCCTCACCTCCCTTCCTCCACCTTTTTAATGTTTTTAGCAAAGTGTTTGTAGGGCTTCCTTTTACCCCTTATATAAGGTTTTGTGACTCTTGTTTTATTAGACAAGAGATAATAATGGTTTACTTCAAAGAATTTCTCACTAGGCTGCACCATCTGGTCCTCATTTGGTGAAAGGGGAAAAGCTGTAACTGTTCTCCAGATAACTTTGTTAAGAAACCCTTGATACTTGTAGAAATATTATTAGGAATACTTGTAGACATGGCACAAGGAGAAGAATTTGTTTCAGAATTCAGCAGATAAATGGGGGAAAGCTGCTGCTGCTGCTCCTACTTCATCTTCCTTGGAGTGAGAGGGTTGATAGCTATGAGAAAGGTAGATTGAGAAGGAGTTAAAACTTTCCAATTTTTAAAATTTTAAGTTAAGTTACTTAAACTGAAATCTAAAAAAAAACCATGAAAGGTTATTTCTTTTTTCATTAGTTTAATTCACTGCTAATTTTGAATTGTCATTATCACAATAATTTGGTTTGATATTTTTTTTTTTGTGGGTTCAATTTCAAGTATCTCTGGTATGTGCAAGAAAGTAATTATTTAAGATTATTTTTGTTCTCCTGTGTTTGTAGTGTTTTGTTACACATTCTGTACATTGAATTTTTTAACATCCATTCAATGCATGTGTAGCAATGAGAATGCATGAAATAGGAAAAGGCCTGGATGATTTCAAGAATCTTATCAAGTCTATAAATTATCTGATGTAGTGTTAGATTGTCCATGACTTCATTTTTTTTTCACCCTGACACTAAATGAGGAAAAACAATTACTGCCAGTGTATGAATCCTCCCTATCCTGTGTCACATCAAAGAGCTCTCTGGATTGAATAAAATTATCTCCTTCTCACAGTTCTGGAGTTCTGATGCCACAATTTCTACCTGTTCGTTAATTTCTTTTTTTCCCTTTCTTTTTTCTGCACTATTTTTCCTGCAAAGGACTTAAATCTGTCTGGCAAGAGTTTAATTGATGAGCTGGGGAACTCACTGGTTGGATTCTGATATGGACTGTTAAAATACTGTAATTTCTACAGTATGCTTTTTGAGTGATATGAGGCTTTACAGATTCCTAAATTGACTAAAGTCAGGCCTTTACTGCAGAAACAAGCATAAGAAAGGTAGCTTTGTTACAGCAGAATAATTCGCAAGTTTTTTGGCGCCCACAAATGTGAGATTGGGGTAAGGATTGCCATCATCACCCAAACCTTTGCATTATTTGAGGAGAATCTTTTGTCAGATGATCAGGTCATCATTTATAAGTGACTGGGGATTGCAGGACTCCTTCCTTGGAGTTCAGGTAGTCTTTGAGAAAGGTTGAAGACCTTTGTTCTTGTTGCTTTTAATATTTACTATGAATAAGATAATTCTTCTATAGTCTATAGTCTAACTCCCTAATACTCAAAAGCCTTTTTAGCACATTATTTTACATTTGTCTAATTTTCGGTGGGGGGGGGGGGGGGGGGTTTTTTTTTTTTTTAAATTTATTTTGCTAATGTCATTCAGCTGAGCATTGTTTATTGNGAGGGGGGGTATTTTTTAATTGTTTGTTGGGGTTTTTTTATTTGTTTTTTTTCCTGTGTACAAGATGAAATTGTTAGGACAATTGTCCCGTAAGACAAAGGTTTGACCTTGTCCTTCTATTCCTTAGTTTTTCAGTCTGAAAGCAAATTTCTGTTCACTTTTCACTGTGCTCTCTTCTGGTTTCAGTGACCTGAGCTCAGAAGAGTTGCTTACTGAAAACAAATCATTATTAAAACACCTGGAAGGCTGGAAGGCTTTCCACTTAAGGGCATGAGCTGGTCGAGCGTCCAGCCCAGACTATCATGATCTCTCACTTAATTTTTGGGTTGTTTAATTCTTTATAATCTGGTTACTGCTTTTGCATTCCTTAATGGAAAGAGTTGCCGCCATGTGGAAGGCTACTCAGTATGCAAAAGCTCCCTGGCTTGCCTTCCGGAAAATACAGGGAATCCTGGGGCTTACATTCATAGGATGTAGCAAGAAGAGCAGGAGAGGGATATGTCTCTTATTTGACCAAATCATATAAAGAAATTAATAATATATTTATTAAAAATTTTAATAGTGAAATAAACAAGAGGTTCAAAGAGAGCTCGCCCTGACTCCCCATGGATCCTGTGGAGTTTGGTCTGCATTTGTTTGTCCTCCCCAAGGTCTGAAGGTGAGGAACTTGATTTTTTAACTCCCACTGCTGCCTAAACCTTTTAACTTCCTGAGTATCACTTGGGACTTGGATATTTCATTAGGCTTTTGCATAACTAATTGCTGACAGTGGCACAGTAGGCTCATCTTACAAAAGACTCCCCAAAGTGATGTATTCTTAATATCAAAGTTAAAAATTTTAATGGTGATATTTACTACTAATGAATATTTGATTCTAGAGTGTGTCTGTTGCACATTTATTTCTATCAAGTGAAAAGGGACTACGTACAGGAATAAACACCACTAGTGGAGTTTTGAATATATGGACCTTTTAGAAATCTAAATTAAATACTGTTGGTATTGAGCAGATAACATGAAACTAAGAACTCCAAGAAGGTGAGGGACAATAGTTGAAATTTCACCGATGCAGAATGTTTTCCTTTATTGTCAGTTTGACACATCCAGGCTTCAGAGATTTCATGCAAAAAGTGGTGTTACCATTCTGTGCCTTGATATCATCCAACTACATTTTTAGGATGGGGCTTTTTTTCATTTTTCTATCTTTTTTTTTAACCACCAGTGCATGCAAATTACATACCTATTGCATAACTGCCAATTGTTTTCTCCTTTTCATGACTGAGAGGCATTGCTTTAGTCACTGAAAAACTTAAAAACTTCAGGAACATGAGGAAAATGTTTCCTGCGTTCTCCCTGGTATGTTGCACTGTGCACTGACAGTTTTGATTTCCTGCCTGTGTTGTCACTTTTATCTGTCTTCAGATTTTCCTATGTTCCACATTCTGTTCTGAAATACATGGAATGAAAGAAATATCATTTTGCCCTAACAAAAATAAATTAATTGGGGAGGGGACAGTAATGTGTGGGTTGTGGTTATGTGATCATTGCAATGCATGCATTACCCCACCACATGATGGTGCAGCTTTGATCTTTTGGTACTTTTGGTACTTTTTTGGGACTTGGAACTCCAGAGCTGCATTTAATTTGGTGTGAAACAAGAGTGTGTGACAAAAGAGCGGTGCTGCCGAGCAAAGATGAATCCTGTGTAAATGTTTCAAATACTGGGAAGGATAACTACGTGCATGTGTTCCTGATTTCAATCTGGATTGATTTCTGCCCTGTACAATTAGCTGAACCAAAAAAAAAGAAGAGAAGTTCATAATAATAGAGGTGCCGGCTCACTGAAATGTGGAGCTCCAGTTGCAGTGTCTATAAACAGCAAGTGAGGTGGGACGGATTAGTTGGAACCCCAACAGACAGTGATTATGAAGGGGTGTCAGAAACGAAGCACTGGTTGAAAGGGTTGAGGAAGATTTATCTGAAGTGTTTTTGTGGCTCTGCTATGGTTTTTAGAGCAGCTTAGCAGGTGTGCCTGTCACATTCTGGGTTTTTCTCTGCAGTCTCAGAATGTGAGACTAATTTCATGTGTGCCTGCGTTCTCCTCTTGCTTTCTCATCCTGCTCCCATGCAAGAGGGCTGCCTGCTATGGGCATTGTTATCCCGGTGGGTGGAACTGAGCACCAAAAAGGAAGCAGCAGTGCCTCAGCAGGCAGAGCAGGACACAGCTCTGGGCTGTCAGGAGGTGGAAGTGATCAGTGCAAAGCCCAGACTATTTGGGGAGCTTTATGTAAGTTTGACATTGTGCTGGAACACGTGCACGCAGCAAAGGGGATGTTCTTTGGAACAGTGCAATTTATTTTAGCAAGTTAAATACCACCTTTCATCTTTTTCCACAATTTTTGGGGAAGAAAAGCTTTACAAATACTGTAGGTGTGATGTGAGAAAGCGTGTGTATACATAAGGCCTGCTCTGAATAAGTATTTTGTTGAATAACTGCTAAAAATGCTGATCTAAATACTGAATTACATAGAACAAGAGAGTTTGGGATTTTTATTTTTTAAAAAGGTTGGTAAATTTTGATAGCTGTATGTTAAGATATTCTTTCTACTTCATGTGCTAAAAATGTGTGAGTTTTGTGTCTTCTGTAATACAAAAAAGCCAGAATTACTTGGTATGTGCCTTTTGAAATGAAAATGAGCAGCATTACCTTGAATGGGAAGGGGGATTTTATATTTATATTTATATATATATATATATGGGGGTTTGGGGTTTTTTTTTTGTTTTATTTTTTTTCCAGTATCTCTGGTATTGTAATGTCATTGTATTAACTGTTTTCTGCATCAAATGGTAATATAGTCCATAACACAGCTGATCAATGGTTTCCAAATGTGTTACTTATCAAATTTTAAATTTTATGATGCCTCTTATGAAGATTTCTTAAGATTCACTTGGCTTTAATTGCTCTTGTTTCACCATCTTTCTGCTTGACCAGTCATTGTTTGTATCTGAAAAAGGAGTTTCTCTTTATATTTTTTTTCTTCTCCTAGGAATAAGGTTAACATGCAACTTTGTAGAAAATTGACATTGTGTGGTTTTGGGGTGTTGAGCCTGAAGACCTGGAAGTTGCTCTGAGCACAAAGAAAAATCTCTCTCTTTTGTGGACATCCCTCTCTTCAGAGTTCCCTCTCTTGGATCCTCCAAGATGGAAATTTGCTGCTTCAGAATCAGATATCACTTGTGACATTGGCAGAGGTTGCATGTATTTCTTGACAGTGAGGACAAGAAATAGAGGAGGAGTCTGCTGGATTTTTTTTCAGCCTGACAATTTATATTCTTTCACAGAAAAGGTGTTTGATATGAAGAGGTGGCTCTGAAACTTAAGGGAAAGATCTAAGCTTTCTCACCTCAAGAGCAGGGTCTGCACAGATTCGGAAGAGGAAATAGCTGTTTAGGTATTCTTCAAATCTATGAAAATGTCAGTTCTGTGGTTGTTGCCTTCTCTGGAGAGTCTCTTTTCCCCAGTAAATTAGTTATTTTGTTAGCTTCCTTTTCCCTACCAGAAAAGAACGTGGAAAAAAAAAAGCAAAAGACAGAACTTGAGGAAAAAATGAGTCCTTCTAGTTAAATTAAAAATGATTTCACAACTTCTGAAGCTCTTACTCCAAGATGTATGTCTAGGTATTATGTATGATTTCTAATTTAACTGAAGTTCTTGCTCTTTGTTTTATTTTTCACTTTGTTTGCTGCCTCGCTCCAATTGGGTTTTGCAGCAACTGCACAAAGACTTTACAGGAGTTTTCCCTTAAATCTGAGCTGAAAATTAAAAAAAATTGCTCTGGAGTGGGTGAGAGCTATTCCATATTCTGGAAACAATCTGGTCAGCTAGAAGAGGTGTACTATTGGAAGGAATCCTGTGGTTGTGAGATCAATTTCAAGAACTTTTCCTGGAACCTTCTTCAAGACTCTCAAGCTTTATGTACAACCCTTATCTTTAGGTGACTTTTACCTGCTTTCTCTGTATTTGTATTAAAGCTCCTTTGGGTGAGGTTTGTCTTCTGCTGTGTCCATGCACAGAGCCCAGAACTGAAGTGTTTCCCCTTGCACAGGGCCTACAGTTTTTTGGAATAGTTACAAGTCTGTGGGGTCTTTTGATCTACTTCAGAGACTTTTGGACCAACCCACAAACCTCTGGGACTGCAGAAAGATCTTGGAGAAAAAAACCCTTGAGGGAGTGCAGCGTTTTAACTTGCGAGCAGTTTGGCTTTTCAGTTTTTAATGTGCTTTTTCAAACTGAAGTTCACGAACCGAGAAATACATTTTAATCGCATTTCTTACTTTGTTAAAACCCCCTGTTAAAGTCTATTTGCATTTCTGAGTAAGTAATAGAAGGATTAGATGCTATTTTCTTACTGTGCCTTAGCTCTGCATTGTGTGTTTGAAGTAGGAGTGTGACAAATGTTTGAAATGGAAAGTTCCTCTGAACAGGAATTACTGGTTGGGGTTTTTTTCAAACTTTTCTTTCTGCATGCTCGGGAGATCTTCTACTCCTTTATAGCAGTCGATTGTATTTATATCTGTAAATGGCAACAGCTGTGCCATCCTATTACAATCCTGCCTGAGAAACTGTGTCTCCACCAAGGTAAGGTTCGTGGCGTGTGAGAAAATGTCAGCTATAGAAAATGTTTCGGTAGGCAAATGTCAGTGAGATATTAAAATGGTCTTGGTGGACAGAACAAGAGCATAATGTTTGCCAGTTTCTAAAGTCACACTGAACTCAAAAAGGTATTGCATTTCTTTTTTGTTCACCCTCACCTCAAAGTAGCTTACTGACAGTGAATTTTAATTCCTTTTTGTAGAGATGGATGTATTTTTCCTGTAAGAACACACAGCTGAGTAGCTGGTAGTGGATCTATTCACAAAAGGAAACTGTCATTGACCAAGCTGACTCCTCTCTTTAAGGTTTTTCCTTTCTGAAATCTAGAAATGGGTATTTATTCCATGTGTGGCTGGATGAACCTGTGATTTTAGCCAAGTGCAGAAAATTAAAATCATATAACGTTACCACAGAATTGTGTAAGGAACAACAAAGCTTTTATCCCCCCCAATTACTGTCTTATGAGGAACAGTTAAATTTCCTCAATCATGAACTAGTTAATGGATATAATTATGTTGTGCCTAATGTTCCTCCCTTAAGGATTCTAGTATAGAGCATGTGGTTTATTCAACTACATTTCGGTCAGCTTGATCACTGCTACAACACTGACAGTGGTGGAGTTTTCAGGTTCAATTCAATTTGAACAGACAAATATCAATTTTTTCTGTTTTTTAACTATCTCCAGCCTCAGCCCCCATTTACTGTGTTCACCCAGCAATGAATGCTTTGACTCAATTTTTGGGAAAATGCTATTGTTGTGCTGTTGAGGTTTTTTTTGGTTTGTTCTGCACTCCAGCCCCCTGCAATCCCTTAAGTCAAATGGAAGGGGAAAAGGCAGCAGCATTTGTTCCTTCCTTTTATCCGAACCTCTTGCAACTCCAGATTTCAGTCTGGAGGTGTAAACACACTGAGATGAACAGGCTGATTTTCCAGGTAATAGGAAACTTCAACCTGTTTGCTTTAGTGCAACCTTCAAGTTTTAGGTTTCCTTCAAGATATACCTCAAGGGGAAAAAGATTTTCAAAACCACCGGCTCTGATGCTCCTTACTTGATGTGATTTTAAAAAAAACAAAAAACAAACAAACAAAGAAATATTCCATATCCTTTTTGTGCATCTTCAAAGTGTGGTTATTAAGTAGGAGTCTTTTATAAGGTCAGCTGTGGAATATTTCAGCCACTGCAATCTGATTGTGCCACTTAAGTCAGACCATCAAATCAGCTGGCTTTCTTCATTTCCCATTTTGTCTCTCTCATTGTAACCTGTGCTGAATGAACCACGTGCTTCAGATGTCTTCTAGGAGCCTGCAAAGGTCAGGAGACAACTTCTCTTGGCCACTTGTATATCTTGGAGATTTTTGAAACTCTGAAGAAGGTTCAGGTCTCCAGGTGACCTCCAGAGCAAAGGGCTGCATTTGCACTGTTGTCACATTTTGTCTGACTTCTTGGCCTGGAACTCTGCAGATTGTGGCCATCTGTGCAACTTCTTGTTTTTGTCTTGCAGAATGAAGGAAAAAATACGGGGTATTCTTCATCTCTCTCACATGTCTGATTTTTTTTTCTTAATTTACTTTTTTTGGTGTGTGCCCCTCAATATCAAGCACTCAGTGAGGTTTTTGAGGCCTTTAGTGCACACAAGTTGTGTTTGGGTTGATTTTCTCAGGTAAATAACTACAAGGAGCATATCTCAGTGAGCTGGAGGGGGAATTCTAGACTTGGGTAATTCAGCAGATGGTCAATACACCAAGTCTAGAGTTTACAAGACAGATGTGACAACAATTTACAACAATTATTTTTCATCTGAATTTACTCCAGCTTAGTAACATCATTTTAAATATCTGGCACAAAAAATTTAACAAAAAAAAATAACATTTAGTGGAACTTGTTTAGGAAAATGAGCAACAAAGCTATAACTGAAACTGGAATTTGGTCTCTCCACCACCTGTCTTCTATAATGAAGCTCTATTAAAAGAAACAATTTTCATATTATAATTGCTAAATATCCATGTTAATGGTGCTAATAATACAACTTAAATGGCTTTGAAGGAAAATTTGGCTTTGAAGTGTCTATTCAGCAGAATTCCAACATTACCTCAAGCAAAGGAAACAAAAAAGAATAAATCAAATCCCATAGATTGAGCTTCAAAATAAATCTGGAGTGAATATTGCTTTTAATGATTTGGTAAGAGACATATTAATAAAAAATTTTGTATTATCTCCACATTTTTTTAAATAATTAAAAAATAGCACAGAGATATAGAATCACTGATTTAAGACCAAGTAGCAGGTCTCTTTAGACTTTCTCAAAAATTCACTCTCAGAATCTGTTCTCTGCTATCTAGGATGTCTCTGATTTAGGAAAAAAAACCCTTTGACATTTATCTAATGTTAAAAAACAATTGGACAATGGTAATAGAGTGCAAACTGCAGGGTATGCAAGCACTTGAGTCACTTCATAGAAAGCAGGACTCTTTCAAAAAAGTCATGACAAAAAATAGATGCATATATGTTATCTGCTGGCCTCCAGTTTACTCAACACTAGGTTTGGCTTGATCAATCAAATTGATCCCTCTCAATGTACTCCCAATATCCCTTGAGCTGTGCAGGTTTAACATGATCATAGCTTGCATTTTAATTCTGATTTTAGTATGCACTAATTCACATGAGTGATAATGAACCTTTCTGTATGTATGGATCGAATTGAATCATCTGTTCCTGCAGACAAGAGAGCTGATGGAATGGTCCAGGGTGGGATTGCAGCAGTGCTCACACTGCAGCCCCCCTGTGTGGCTGTGACAAAACCCGAATGTGCAAAGAGCAAAAGGCTTTTCCATGATGATTGGACACCGAGTCCAACACTTGGATTCCATCTCTGATGTTAATCAGCACCCGTGTGCTGAGTATGGTGCATCTCTTTAATATGACATACATTTAATAAATGTGTCTATCAATAATTTTTGTTAAATAATGAACTGGTGATGAAAAATATTATTATCCCTCTTAGCATAAGTTACAAGTTATCTAGCATCCAGTGACAGGAATATCCTCAAATAATTCAGCAAAAATATTTTCTGCTGTTGTCACTCCTTTCCATTTCTGCTATTTTAATCTGTGTTTATTATTTTAAATACAAGTTCCCCCCTCAACTACATATCATTTATTGATGCTTTAAATTTTATTTCAATTGAAAAATGTCAAATTAGGCTCACCTTATTCAAAATGCTGCTTCTTTTTTTACACGTAAACTTCTCAAAAATGCTTCATAAAACCCTTCTATAGCATCTTCTTTTGTAGTGTATTCTGGGCCCTGAATCTCCTTTAATCTTATTATAACTAGTTGTGAGGAAGGTTTCTTTTCTCAAATCCAAGCTAATCCAAGAAAATTGTCAATGTGGAAAAGTTGTTTATCAGAATTAATTTTGAATTGCAGGCCTAAACATCTTTAGATCTCTTGTATATGATCTAAGACAATAAAAAAAGAGCAAAACACTTAGGTAATTTTTATTTTAAAAGGTGGCAATAAACCAAGGTACCATTACTCAGAGATTTATTACATTGGAGAATATCTGAGAGCACATTTTCTGGTGGAAAAGATTTTCTTTTTAAAATTCTAGTAGCTGAAACATTGAACTGATGGGAATAAATAGCTTATTTTGTCTCCAGTGTCCAAATGAACTGTGTGGAAAATCTATTTTGACTAAACAAAGAACAGCTGGTAAATAATGTGGTTGCATTAAGGTGACTGTGATAGTAGTCACCACATAAAAATGAGCAGTGTGCTGCACTTTTCTCAATTCTTTGTGCTATAGTCTGGGGAGAAGAAATACCCTGTGGGAGTGAGAGTGAGACCCTTAGCATTGCTTTTGTTACCTTCCCAAAAACTGGGCTTACTGCAAAGATCTGTATAAAAGAGAGACTGCAGTAAGTCCTAACAGGTGATGATTTTTTAATTATTATTTTTTTATATTATATTATTATATTTTATTATTTTGATTATATTATTTATTTTATTTAAATTGTCATTTGCCTTGGAAATTACGATAAATACTTAAAAAGAAAGTGCTATTGAGTTACACAAATGCAGTAGGTCTATTATGCCAATACTTAATTGAGTTTTTAAAGGCTATTTTGTGCCTTGCTGGCAGCGCTTGGCACAGTTTTAAGCTACCTTTAATAGTCTGGTGCTTTGGTTCTGGGTCCTCCCCCATTTTGAGGGCAGGCATTCACATCCATTTGCAAAGAACTTTGATAGAACATAGAACGAAGTGTCTTGGCATAATATACCCAGTTTTTTTACTCCCATGTCCACTTGAAAGAAGGAAAAAGGACACCTTAAAGCTGAGAATAATTTTCACAGGTTTGTTTCCTGTTGAGTGTAAAAACCAAAAGAGAGTGGAGTGTCCTTCGAATTCTTCACAGGGATCCCTAATCCCAGCTTCAGGGACAAGACATGAATGAAGAGAATTTTTCTGGTTCTTGAGGTACCTGTGGTGAATCCTGGTGACTTCAGGATGCTCAAGACCTTTATTTTTGAGAGGCTGTTGAAAGCTCGATTGAACAAAGACTGAGTAAAATCAGAAGCTGACCCTGAGATTTCCCAATTTTTCAATCAGCTTGGACTCCTGTATGTGTGCAGATGTAGCGAGCTGGAACAAAATTATCCTGTGGGTAATTGTTCATTTGTCAGGAGCATGGAGGAGTCTACACAGTGGATTTTACCAGTGCCTTGCTTGGCACTGATTTTTAAATGGTGCTGAAGATGTATCCAGGCACTCAGCAGCTGCAATTCTGGGAATATAGGAAGAGAAAGATTTCTTCATGTGCTTTTTGTGGTATTTGTTTGTTTTTTCTATCCATTTGGATTTATACCATTTTTCAGGTGTCTCTGGTCTTGGTTATTTCTGGAGTGCTTTGTGGGAGGGAAGAGGGCAAAAGCCAATTTCATTGTTCTTAGCTTTTAAAACTAGTAAGTAATGTGCTGTGAAGAATTTTGCATTATGTTTGCTCCATTACGCTTTGTCTCTCATCTTTCTGAGGTTGGCGAGGTGCTATAAAAATATGCTAATAGAAATTTTATTAATTTGATATTGAACGTATTTGGGAAAAAAAATCACTACCTTGAAGTTAGAATTATTTTTTTTTTTTAATACTTGAAGATTGCTGATGTGGAACAAGAATATTTTTTTTTTTTTTTGAGACAAATGGTATGCCTACATCTTTTATGAGTAGGGAAATAGAATAAGGCTGTAGAATTTAACTGCAGTCTGGTGCTGAAAGTTATCTGGAAAGGGGTGGAGAGGTATTGTTGATGAAAACTTCCTAGCCTCTGAAGTTCTGTATCACATTATTGTGCACCCTGGACAGCCTAAGACATTTGGAGTTTTTTCTGACTTGGGAGATGTTACTGAATATTGCCCAGCAGTGCTTCCTGCAAAATCCTATTTGTTTGCCTTGAAGTTTGATCATTCCTGTCTCTGGCATGAGCAGATGGATAGCTTTGATAGCTGGAGGCCCTTGGTGCCAGCATAGTGTGGATTTCCTGTCCTTTCTCCATGTGATGATAAAGTTGTGATTTTGGGAATTCTGACACCCCACAGCACATTGCTGGCAGGGACAGGCACACAGCTGGGTGCCTCCAGCAGGCCACTGATGCCTGATTCATCCAGATTCTTACTCCATTTGATGGATGTGTTGACCCTTTTTTGTTAAAAGCTTATGGATTTATGTCAGGTCAGAAAGAAGTTGAAGTCCAAACTAGGTGCCTTTTGCTGGAGTAAGTATTGCCTTGATAATGTGCACAAAATCAAAGACTGAGACTCCTGAAATGGATCAAACTGGTTTAGTTTTTTAGTTTTTTAACTGGTGGTTAGGCACCTTGGTCCTGGAATTGTTTTTGATTTAGATGAGAAATACCAGATGCAGCAGGCAATTAACTCTGTAGCAGAGCCGTGGACTTTATTACTGTGACCCAGATGAGATCTGCTCTGGCACCAATCTGTGTTCTGCAGGCTTAATGTGAATAAGTGCTTTCAATTCCAAAAGAGACAAGAGAAATAACAAGGACTTATGAGTGTAAATATGTTGTTGGGTTGTGGACCACAATAAACCAATAAATCTAGAATGTCCTTTCACTCAAATGTGATTAAGTAAATTAGTGAATAATATGCTAGATTAATTCTCAGAATCATTTTGTTCTCAATTAATGTATCCTTAGTCTGTTGAATAACATTTAAGTTGTTTCAATTCTCATTTTCCCTGTAAAAATAATAGTAACAATCTTCGTGGGTATTTGTAAAAATACATTGATATCTGTCTGTGAAGAGTACTATTGAAAGAAAAGTCTTTTATGGATTATGTATAATAGCTTTATGATTTATTGTTACACAGGCATAAAAGCCATACAGAATTATTCTTGACTCGTGAAAAAGGGAAATGCTGCCAGAGGTACACTTGGTACATAACATCATTATTTTGAGTAACTTCATGAGTGATTCCAAGGGAAATCATCTCCACTTTTTCATACAGTAAATATATCTTGCCATTTTTTCACAGAATCATAGAATGGCTGGGGTTGGAAGGCACTTTAAAACCCACCCAGTGCCACCTCCAGCCGTGGGCAGGGACACCTCCCACTATCCCAGATTGCAGAACCCCATCCAGCCTGGCCTTGGACATTTCTAGGGATTGGGCAGCCACAGCTTCTCTGGGCACCCTGTGCCGAGGCCACCCCACCCTCACAGGGAAGAATTCCTCTGTAATATCTAATCTCAAGTTACCTTCCTTCAGTTTAAAGTCATTCATGTGCTCCATTGCATCTGCTTGGTTAAGAAAGTTGAGCACTTAGGCTCCACTGAGAAAATTACATAGTGCATAGTTATTTCTTGGAAGACCTTGACTGTATTTTTTTCTTCTTTCAGTTCATTAACATAATACTGTCTAATTTTCATAATGTTCTTCAGGGCAAGTACTTTCCTTAGGGGCAATTTTTGTAACTTGAAGATACCTGTTATTTAAATCAGCAGAGCTCAACGAGTAGATATTTTCTGTGAGAAAATACTAAAAAAGGTTCTCTTTAGAAAGAAGATCACAGAGGAATGTACAAAGTAGCTGCTTTAAAAAAAGACAAGCCTGATACTATTTTTTTCTAGCTTTTGTTTGTCTTTTCATTAGAAAAAATCAGTAGAATCTAGTTTCATGTAAGGCCTTCAATTAGTATTTAACTGACTATAAGTATCTAATTATATTGCAATTAATTCTTTATCTCAATCACCTAATTTAAAGTGGAACTGAATAACCTTGGGTTTGGCTAAGTTTGAGATAAGTAATCAAAGTAAAAGTCTGATAGCAATTAAAATCAAGATAGATACACCACCCTGTAGGTCTGGACTTGGAGAGCTGTGCAGCAGCACACAATGTCACCATGGACATTGGAGTGGGTAAACAGGCTAAACTTAATTTTTTATGTAAATCTGGTATTTAGGTGCTCTCAATGCTGCTCAGATGTTCTGAAAAATCTGTTATCACAGCAAATCACATTAAAACCCTCCAAGTAATCAGCAGATTATATGTGAAATGAAATGCAATCATCTGACCTTTTTATGGAGACTCTGTGTTAGCTGGGAAGAGTTTCATTTACTTTGTCATTTCCTCTGCCCCCAAACAGTGGCAGAAGCTTCCCGGAGTTGAAGTGAAAACAGATTCAAACCCATGGGGCTTCAAATACAGGTGTTTTTGTGAGAGGAGAGCAGAGAACCCTTTGAGTTCTCCTTAAATGAGTGCCTGGTTTTGATTTTAGTTTTTGTTTTTTAGTGGTATCTAGAGCTTGACATTTTTAAGTCATCTGTATAAGTGAGATAGGCAACCCAAGCCTTATTTATATGCAATATTTGTGGGTTTTTTCTCAAAGCAATCATAAACAAGAAATCCAATGTCAATTTTATATCAAAACTCTTAAAAGGTAACCCACATGTTTTACAGTATTGATAATTGTAGAGCAGGTTTTTTTAACACAGTACTCATCTGCCTGCTGTGCTTTTGCAGTCCATTCTTTGTCTTGGCAAAATAGAGCTGAAATGGAAAAATATTTGAGTTTAGAATGATGAAAGAAATGGGTGGTTAATTTTTTCTGCTGTGGAAATATGGTGGCAACTTCCCTGAGTGGTGCAGAATGTAAATGGTGATGCTCAAGTCCTCCCATGCAGAGATCCTGATGAAAAACTGCTGTTCAAACACTGTCAAGACATTGCTGCCGTATGTTGTGGATATCAAATGTCTTTGCTGGCCATAAATAAGCAAACATCCCATGTTCTATTACATTAATTGCATATATTTCTTCTTAAGGAGAGCATTTGTTAATGTATTTATTGTCCATTTGTTTTAATAAATACCAATTTTGCTTCAACATTTATCTGAAAAGCCAGATTTGAATGGGTTATAAATCTGCTGGGTTCTTCTCTGCACTTTGACTGCCAACCTCATGTTAGTGTTCTTTAAGAGAAGAAAGAGAGCTTGTCCTTTCATGGGTTTTGGTTTGGTTTGGGTTTTTTGTTTTATTTTTTTCTGGGGTTTATTTTTTTTTTTTGTCCTTTCTCCCCACTCCAAAAATTCAGATATATTTCTTTAAGAAAATGGATATATGCAAATATGTATGTACATACACACACACACACACATATATATAAATGCTAAATGCTGAGTAAAGAATGTTTGCACTTATTCATTTTATTCCTGCTCTGTTAAGTAATAATATCTATCTGTCTTCTACCAATGTAGAATCTTTTAGGAACCTGTAAATCTGAGATAACTAATTTACTGCCTGGGTTTCCTGTCTTTCTATGGTATCACTGCTGTGGATTTTCCATGGTGACATTCTTCTCTCATTCAATAGAGTACAAAAGTTTTCTTGTTTTAACTATTATTTGTCATAAATTTTTATCTCTCAAAGTATCTTATGGACTGATCTGAGTGAATATTTAACCTCCTTTCCTCTTTCATTTGCCAATTTGTCAGCAGGTTTTTTTTCCCCTGAGGTAAAATTTTGTTCTTGCATTTGTAACTGTTCAAGAGATTGACATCAAGGACCAGGTACTCTAACTCTAAAATGAAAATAACCTCTTCTGAGAAGGCAAGAGATTGATATCTATGTAGATATTACTGTTCATAACACAGTAATATCTTCAACTTGGAAAAATTACCTTCCTCTTGTTTTTCTGTTGTTTTGTGCCAGTAAGCACCTGTTAGTGCCATGTGTACTTTATGTAATATTATCTCTGCAGCCTATTGCAAAATCATAATGACTGATGTAGCAGGTATGCAATTAATGGCTCTAATGTAAGTAATTGAGAAGTAATTTTCCAGGGAGTCACCAAGTTTAAAAAACATGGGAACTTATTTGGACTTGGAATTAATTCTGCAAATCTGGTCTTTAAGTAGGGATGCTGTAGATTTTCACAATAGTATCTTGGCTATGTTGATTAAATTATTAATTAGATGCAAGGGTCTATATATATTTTTCTCAGTTCTGCTTCTTTACTCATTCCAGTATTTTTTTGTTGCTGTTGTGTTCAATTTTGAGAATAAGTTGGCTTTTTGTGTTTTACAATTTTATGTTCATTAATCAGCTCATAGTCACTGCAAGGGGTGCTGGGAATCAAAGACAGGGTTCTTTGCTGGAGATATCCAGCATTGGCTTTACTGTTTTCCTGTTATAGTCAGTTGGCACATCTGCAAAGCAAAATGAAGGGGAAATTGTAGACAGACTTTTTGCTTCTAATGCTCACCCTGCTAGTTTGAATTTCAGGGTTCTGCTAACAACCATGTTACAAACCTCAGAACTGCACTGAGTTTTGTCCTCTGCAGTTGGACCATTTTTGCTGTTAAGTTTAAGGATATTCAGATTTTAGAAGTAAATTTTTGGTTTGGGGGTGACAAATACATTCAGGACTGAAATGCTGTAAATTGAATACAGGTGTGTGCAAGTTGACACTTGGTAAAAATACCCTTCTGGGTGTCAACTATGTTACTTTAGGTCCAGTGCTCAGGGGATGCTGCAGTTTTGAACTTCAAATTGGCACATTGCTTTCAGAAGAGTGTTGTTGCTCTGTGTGCATTCGATATAAAATAGCTGAAAGTATTTGTTTGAGACAAGCAGAAAACAGCATAATGTGTATGTGGTATAGACTGCTTTGGCTCATTAAGTTCATATCTTGGTATCTGATAAATCATCTCACATGTTCTTAGAGTACCACATAGAAGATTAAACAGCCACGTTCTTCAGAGTTTTCTGTATGTAATTAAAATTTTCTACTCTGTATCTTGATTAAGAGTCTCCACTGATCTAATTGGAATGCAGAGTTACAGCTGCAGAAAACTTGAGCTGGGAGAGTGCCTCCATCTGCCTTTCTTACCTAGAAGAATTAGTATGTTGTTACTCAAAGGGGATAAATATCATAATTAAGAATTTTCAGTCAATTGACTTCTCAGCTCTTGACTTGTATTTGAAGCTTCCTCACAGGACTCTGTTGGTGAAACTCTTAGTTTTGCTGACTATTTATTTGTATTCTTTCTGTTTATCAGATACGTTTTTGGTGTTTATTTGTGTGTCTTTGGGGTTTTTGTTTAGGGTTGGTTGGCTTTTTTCCCTTCAATTTTAGAAGGGAGAAACAAGTGTGGGGGCAATAGGAAATATTCTGGAGTGTGTTCAGGTTCCTGTCATGAGCCAGGGCTGGGCACAGTATATTTACACAATGTCTGTCCTGGATCCAAGGGGTGCTCTGCAGTGTCCTGCTCACTCACCTGCACCTCTGGCACAGAAGGGGAAAAAAAGAAGAGTGATATCATATCCAAGAAGGAAGCTCTAAAATGTTCCCTACTTCTGAAATAAATCTGTCCTCTTATTTTACATTAGAATACCAAAATATTAAAAGAAATGCTGGTGCATCTTCAGAGTTATCAACATTTTGTTCTGTAAGGTTTACAGAAGGAAAAAATTGCATCCTGCTTTTGGCACAATGGAAAATTGAATATTACAGGGGAAAATCATGCCAGCACTTGTTACTTTGCTTCTAGGTATTTTTAGACAATTTCCTTCTCAAATATAACTAAGCTCCCACCATTTCATATTAGTTTAATAAGTAATTGTAATGGAGAACAAGGAGGCTGGTGAGTAATGATTAAAATGTGGTTGGTGCTGTCTCCATTGCCCAGATGAATAGCAATATTCATTTAAAACCTCAAATTCCTGCAGGAGATGATTTTCCAGTGTTGTATTTTCTTATCTCGAGTCACTTCATTATTAACTTCTCAGACTTGTTAATAATTTGAATTCATGTGTCTAAGAACAAGGAGCTCAATAAAAAGAGAACACTTATTTCCATATGCAAATTGGCCCCAGGCCGATGGGGAGGTTTCCCTGGCAGAAGAAATGATGCATTTCCAGTTAAGGATGTCAAAAACATCAGGCTTAGGCAGTAGGGTCTCTTGTATGTGCCAGTTCAGAGAGGTTTTTCATGAAAAGGAAGTGTTTGGAGAAAAAAATATACTCTTGAGATGTGGTAGGTGTAGCACTTGTAGGAGTAATTTTGTAGAGGATATTGCTTCTTTCACTTAATTTCTGCAAACACATTACTGACCTTTGAGCTGGTTGGGTTGAAACTCTGTCTCTGTTGCTTGTTCATGAGTAAATGCAGAGAAGCCCTTTGAGATTCAGTTTCTTGTTGAAATGTCAATGAACTGAACGTGCATCCTTTTCATTTGAATGAATCTGCATTGTCTGATAAAGAGGAAAGGGGACTGTAAAACTGTGAGAGTTCTGGTGTGAGTAATTACAACATGATGTATGTATCCAAAACTGAGCAGTTTATGTCAGAGATGGCTTAGAAGCATTTGCTGGTACCTTAAAGAGTTTGAGGATGTAGCAGCTGCCTTCTGCTGTGCACCCTTCTTGTTTCCACACTGTCACGGGGAATGCAGCAATCCATCACATTTATTTAGGTGGAACAATGGTTATTCCAACAGTTTTATAACCACCCTTTATATTGTTATAGCCAAGGCCATTTTGTCATGAGCTTTTCAATTCCAGAGCCAGTGCCCATCATTTTTCTGCATAACTAAAACCAGTGGTAAGCACATTTCTGCCACAGTGAGACTGATAATGGTTTCTGTTAAAGTCTTTTTAATGATTCAATTTGAAGTAGTGATTTCCAGAGGAAGGAAACTCCATTTGTTAGGGGTCTTTTATTTTAATTCTTTTTATATGAAGAGTGTAGAAGAGAATAATAAAAAAGAAAAATCCGGCTTTTTTAATTTTCCAGACTTGCAAAATAACAGTGTTTACAGTAGGAATGTGTCACTCCCCATAACAAAAGCTTTGCTTGTGGAATAAGATGATGCAGCTACAGATCCTGTGGTCTCTTTCCTGTCCTAAGAAAGTTCCAGGCTTTTATTTAGCTGACATTACTACCATTGCTTCCATGGTTTTAATTGTGCTTGCAGTTCCATTTTACCCCAAACTGGAGAAGAGTGGATCAAATGATTCTTTGTATTGAGAGTTTCACCTCACTGCTCCCACAGTAATGATACCTGTGCTGAGCACAGGGATAAACATGGCAATTTTTATCTATTCCTTTGAGTTCATGCAGGTGGCAGATGATTTCTGGTGCAAGTAGCCCACCTCTGCATTTCCCCTTCTATCTCCTTACTGAACTGTTGGCAGCTTCTCCTGATCCTGATTTTTAGTTCTGTGTGAGCATATGAAGTGTTTAAAAAAGGAAAAAATAAATACAGAATCATTAATGAGGAGTTTATATTCATGTGATGAGAAATGTTAGTTACACAATGTATAATTTTCAGGAAATGGAATGAAGGCAGTGCCCAAACTTGCCTCTGAACAGTGCACGACTGAGATAGTAGGGCTGCTGTAAATTAAGTCCCAAATACTATTCTTTTAAATCCATTGGTGTGGACAATGTGGAGCACTGAGATTGAGAGCTGATCTTGATTTTAGAGAGCTCATGCTCAGACGATGGAGTCAAAATTTAAGTGTTTAATATTTTTATGTATGTACAGCAGCCACCTTAAGATTACCTTTTTAATAGAAAGAACAAAGCCTATATGATAATCCTGTATATTTGAACATTTTAATGATTTTGGTAGAGTTTTGCACTGAATTTCTTACATGAGTAAACCATCTCATGAAGCATTTTCTTCTTGCTTTGTAAACCTGGGCAAAGTTGTCTGAAGATCTTTCCAGCACTGGGAAGCAAATGGCAGGGTCAGATTTCTGTGGTGGCACAAACCAACCACATTGCAGCTTTGGATTTTATGAAGGGAACTTCTGAACTGCGATGGTTTTTTAAAGAGTTCCAGAATTTATTTTATTTATTTTTTTTTATGGGGATCCAGGCTTAGTGAACCAAGGCAACTAACTTAATTACAGATAATGTATAAAAGACAAAGTCTTCCCCTTCCTAGGGGCCTAGATTTTTAATAGCTTCCTGTGTTCAGGTGCCATGCTTTGATGTGACTAAAAGAAATTTGTTATTAGAGGTATTATGGCATGTCTTAAATCTACTTTAAGATTTGCAGGTATCTCCCAAGTAAAACTAAGAGGATCATTGCCTTCCCTTTGTGAGGGTCATAGTTATTTGTAAAACGGAGTGTGAAAAAATCACTGGATTTTTGAGACACTACTCAGCAGACTGGGTAATGAAATCCCAGTGAACCCTTTTAGTCTGAAATGTTACAGCTCACTCTCAGTTGATCACCTATGAGGTTAAAATCATCTCCTTTTCAGCAGCTGCTTTGTCTTGCCCTTTGAGATGCAAAGCCTTTTAGGGCAGGGACTCAGCTGACCACAGGGTTGAGACAGTCACTGATCCTCATGACTGGAATATGAGGGCACAGGTTGTCATCTTTTGTGCCTGACCATTGCTCATTACATTTTTGTATTTATGACATGCACAGGAAATTCTTAATAATGATTCAAGTCTTGATTTCTCTTTTTAAGCAATCCCAAGGATGCTTCCTAGGCTGATTAGCATTCAGAGTGTGCTGATGGGTAATGCGACTTTACTGGTAAATAATCTTGTTTACATTCGAGTTTAAATGGTTCTTTTTCTGTAGTCAGAATATGGGGAAAAGGGAATTTAATCAGAAAATGAATTTCTCTGTGTTCCACCATTTGTGAGTGAGCTGTGCCATTGGGGAAAAAAAAAAAAGTCAAGAGAAAGACTACCAAAGGAGAGCATTGTCCTACTTTTCGTGTTTTGTGACTTAAAATTTATAAATTATTTAACTTCTTGCATGGCTTTAAACATTATATAAAGGGGAGTTTTACGTGCAAACTCTCCACAATCTGGGTGTCATGGATGTTTGAAAAATGAACAAAGATGCAGTGTTCTGCAGCCCCTCATCCTCTGGCATTTTCTTTCAAGTACAAAATCCCAAATTGCTTCACTTCCCTTGAACAGCTTCTGGTGACAGAAGCTTCTCAGAGCTCTGCTTGTATCTTCCTGTGCTGCTTTCAGGATTGCAGGGATGTCCCAGGTAGAAGTGACAGGTTCATTGCTTTCCATTTGGCACACTGACAGTGCATGCTCACCTCTGAGCTTGTTCTCCACCAAGGGTATTTCTCAGTGGTTCTGTGTCAGGCTCAGCTTTCTGCTGGCCAGAGAAACTTAGTGCACTTCATTTCCTTGGGCTTTTGTGGCTCTGAATTTGGCACCTCCTCTCTGAACCCTGACTACTGTTGGGGTCCTTGATGCTTCTCCATGACGCTTCAATGCTTGTTCACAGCCAGTTCAACTAAATATTGTAGCACTGCCTCTTCCCTGCTTTCCCAGTGAAATTCCCTTTTGAATAGCAGGCTGTTTTACAGCAGAATCCTTGCACAGTGCACATGAACCATGAAGATTTTATGTCTTTAATAACACAGCTTCTGAAGGTGCTACTGGTAAATCACCCAAAACCCAACAGGGAATGAAATTTTCTCTGCCTTTGCTTGAATCTGTCAGATGAGGTTAACTGTCTTTTCTTGGATTTTTTCCTATTTGAAACAGACTTTTCTGTTTCTGCATAAACATGACACCATCTTTGACTTTATTGCTCTCTTTATGGATTAAATGCTTTGGTTTCTGCTGCTTCAGAGGGTCTGGGTTTCTTTCCTGTGTTTGATGCTGCAGAATCTTTTGCCCTGAGTTTGTCAGTTCTCAGTTGTACATCAAGAGGACACCTGCATGAGCATGTGTGCAGTTCTTTGGAAAAGCTTACAAGCAAATTTCACAGGAAATGACCATTCATATTTCATAGAACAAATTACTGCTCTCCCACATTTCAATAGACTCTTTCCTACTGTTCTGGGATAATTAATAAATACCAAATGACAGGGCATGAATTGTGTTGAGTTAATTTAGGTTGTTAGCTGTGAATCTGACATCTGAATGCAGCCAGCAGAGCCGTCTATGCTATAACAAGATTCTTGTGAAAGCCCAGCAGTTTAAGATTATAAAATATGCACATGTATTCCTGAGTTTGTACTTTTTTCTTGTTTTTTTTCCTATATATATTTTTGCAAATATGACACCCCCCTCCTCCTGGAACTGGAAGTTACTGGCTAGTCACTGATGAGACTCCCATGGGCCATTTTTCTCTGCAAGTTCTATGGGAGTCTTCTGGAGGTCTCATCTAGTAGGTGCAATTTTCAACTCAGTGTAACGAATGGAGCAATTTACAGCCACAGCTCAAAATTATTACCAGACAGTCATGCCTCTAGATTTCTCCTGCCTTTTTTATAACAAGAAATATTTTGGTGGCCTGCTATTGTTGACAGCTTTGTTGGGAGCTTTCTAACAGTAATAAAAAAGCCCCTCCAGTACAACAGCTAATTCAAAATTTATGGAGCGTGTGGAATTTTACTCCAAGACTGAACGTGCACATAATCAGGAAGCAGAGTCTGAATAGAGGGAAATGGAGGAGGGCATTGCCCCTCATTCTGCTCAATGGACCATAAACCACCTGCTGTTTTGAGTGCCATGCCACCAGAGAAGCTGGAGCTTTTCCAACCGAGTAAGTCATTTTCAGCCATGTGTTTAAACACTGAGAAGGCACGAAGGATGAAGAATATATATCTTCCCTAGCAATCTCTTTTGGTCAGTGTCATCCTCCTCTCCTTGTTGTATCTTCTGTGTTTTGTCTTATGTCTCTATTTGCAACTTCTTCAGTCTTTATAATGTACTTTTTAATCTGTTTTCTGTATTGTCTTATTTTGGGCCTTTAAATCATGTATTGATACTCAGACTGGTTTGTGGATAATTAGGGCTTTAAAAAGCATTTGAACAAAATTAAAATTGCAAGATAGCCTTTTGAAGATTCTGGCTCTTTTGTGGCTTTTGAAAGCTTCCCCTAAAATCTTTATCAAGACTGATGCTTAACAATTGCCTTTGTGCACAGCAAAACTACTGAAAATGTGACTTCATAAGCATCAGTTCCTTAAACTCGTGACCCTTCCTTCTTTGCTGGGACAAATTCCTGTACCTGCTAAGTACACACAGAATGAACCAGCACACAAAAAAACCTGGGACCAGATGCCTTCTGTGTCCTGAAGTGGGCAAAGGGTTGAGCTAAAATTGCCTGAGGCAAGCACCTGACCTGGAGAAAATTATACCTGCGGAAGTTTCTCAAAAGTATGAAATGTAGTGAGAATCACTTAGTAATGTGAAAAGTAGCTCACTGTTTTAGCACTTTTATCCCAATGAACACTTGTACTTTTGGTTTCATCCTGCTCTCCCCCAGGGCTCTGTTTTGCTCCTCTGGAGGGGTTTGCTCTCTTTCATTGATGTCAATTTTCCTGCAAAATTTGAGGGAAAATGTTTAATCCTGCAGACAGAAGTGATTATTCCTACTGAGTTTATTGGTTTTGACATCTGTTACGTGCAATTTTGGATTTTTGAGGTTGGAATCAATGACCTTAAATGACTCTGTTCTGTGTTCTCTTGTCATATTCCAAAAATTCCAAAACAGTGAAGATGCAGGCAGGTTTTTCCAGGTGTCAAATCCTCACAAACTCTTTCATAACCTTGCAGGCATCGCAGTGAGGGGCATTTGAACTGTAGGCTCCCTATAGGCTCACTGAAACTTTGGGGTTTGTTATAAGTCCAGGGAACTTGAGCACTGACAAAGGTTCAGCATTTGCATCTTTCCCACCCCTCAGAGGTCCCCAGGGAAGGGCAGATGCAGCAATGAGAGCAATTCTTGTCTCACTGAAGGAGCAGCATGGGTGCATTTTGCTTTTTCTGGCAAAGTCTGGTGTTTTGGATTTCTTCCCAGGTGGGGAATGCTCACGATGCTTTTCCTTCCTCCAACCCAGACACTGAAATCCACCTCTTGCCTTTGGTAGGGACTAACTAATTACCCTGTGTAGTAAGTTGAAATGCTCATTCTTGGAGACACATTTTTTGAAAATTCCATCAGGTCATGCAAGGAACTGGAGTGGTCATAAACCTGCATCCCAGAAATTAATTTAATGGTCTGAAGAGTGGAATGCAGCAATAGTAGTCAGTTGTAGTCAGTGGGCTGGGTTTGCTTTGGGATTTGAAGGGATAAAACTGCCTGATCTAACCAGTGAGCTGCTGAACAAAACCAAGCAAGGATAGAGGCAGTAGTGACACTGTCACTACCTCAACTTGAAAATGCAACCAGCACCATTTCATCGAGTTATTTTTTTTAAAGGATGTGTTGTCCATCTTTAGGGCAAGCTCCAACCTGGGTGTCTTAAATGGAGGGTGTTCTTCAAGGCTTGGTAATTTAAGGCATCATATTTGTATACAGACACTCTTTTAGCATTTGGCTTCAAGTTGGCTGAGGCAGCCACTTGCCAAGTGCAGTGACCTCTCTAACTCCTGTTTTAGGTGCCTGGCTTTATCTGTGAATTAGGTAGAACCCACCTGCACAGCGCTTTCAACTCAAAATCAGAGAGTGAAGCAGTGCTCTGTCTTTTAAATTTCTCTTTAGGCCTGGGTCTCTGCATGAACAGTTACTGCTGGGAGCAGCACATGCCTACAAACCAGGCCATAGGTGGTCACTCTTTGGGCTGCGTGGGAGAAGACATGAATGAGGTGTCATGAATCCCTAGCAAGTAAAATTTAGTACAATTTCATTGCTTTTGTCTTCTGATTTGTTACACTCTTTGGTGTCTGGCCTGGTAGGATACTAAGGACAAACGGACATAATTTATTAATTCATGAGGGGAATGTCTCACAGCTTGGTCATGATGGCAAAGTTGATTTTTTTTCACCTGTGTTAATTTTGTATAATCTCAGACTCAGCCATGAGAATATGGAATCACAATCAACAGCTTGGATCAACACACAATTGTTTCTTTGGGTTTTCTGCTGCAGTGCCAAGTTGAGAAGTTGTAGATGTGCATAGGGTGAATTCCAAGTATTTGGTTGCTACTTCCAAGTATGGCTTTTTTACTTAAAGGCAATTTCTAAAATACCTTACAAGATATTTAATTTTGGAATGCAGCTAAATTTAACTACTCATGTTTTACACTGTGGGTTTGAGTTTTAGTTTATCAATACTTAAAGAACCCAAAACTTACTAAGATTTCTTTTAATTTCTGATTTAGAAGGCACTGAGAAAGATTTCTTTCTGTGCACAGCTAAGGAAGCAACTTAATATTAAAATATGATAGCAAAAAGAGATATTAGCTATTAAATATGAGAGTAATAGATGGAATTTGAGGTAACTCTGTAAGCTATGTACATGACTGTGCAGATAATTCATATTTTAATATTGACAGCAAACATTTTCACACTAAAATATGTATAGAAAAAGGAAATTGACTATTAAAGATGTATGTAAAGAGAAAAATGTAAATGATGTTTGGAAAGTGACATGCCAACTATGATCTATCCTGACAGCTTTTCTTTTTCAATTTACAAGTTGAAAAGAATGGAATCAGATTACAAGAAAACCTATTCTGTACCAGAGTAATGTACAAAATATTATTCAGATCTTAGAAGTTCTTTGTGGCAAATACATCCCAAATTAAATAATAAATGGAAATGTATTGAGCAGTCATATTTCAGAGACTAAGACATTAAAATCTGACTTAAATTTAAAAATAGCCCTCCCTAGGCTGGCAGAAATGACTGTGGAGAGGCACTTCCAAGAGCAGCATTTTGTGTATTTCCCTGGGGCATTCCTCTCTGGTTGGCACTGGTTGACCACTAAAGGAATTCTGGGGGAAAAATATTTGTCAATGCTAATAGATGCTCATCTTAAAGTTCTAGATGCTCATTTTCCATAAACCTGACCTTGGGGTGTAATGTGGGGACACAAGAATACAAGAGCACCAGCCTAGGCACGGGCTCAGGTACAGGATACTCTACAGTGCCTCAGTTTCTCACCTTCCATCTTCTTTTCCCTATTGACTTTGGATTGCATTCGTAGCCCTTACCATGCAAATGGGCAAAATATTTCAGTGGATGTACAGGGAACTTCCAGTGTCCCCTGCAAGTGTGCCTGTACTTCCTTTAGCCTTTCATGGGAGCCTTTGTAGAAAGATGTCCTGTTTTTTGGGTGCCACTGGTAAATGCATGACCTTTCAGACATGCCACCGGAAGTGTGGGTTTAAGAGAAATTTTAAAAACGGGAGTTGGCATCACAGCTCCTGCCATGGAGCAGTAAAACAATCAAAATGAGAGCAACCAGCCCTCATTTCTCATGCTTATCAATGTCATCAAACAAAGAGTTTCATGGTAATTTAGGGCTAGGATTTTAAAAGTCCTAAAAGTGTGTACGTGTTTCCAACAATCAAATGTGGTTTTCCTTTATGTAGAAATTATCAATATTTTATAGTTTAAAAATGTTGCCGCAGTAATAAAAGTAGATCCTCATGGCTGAATATGTTGCTATTAAAAAATTTTGGGTTTTTTTTCAATACTTGAACATTTCCATCTATCTTTCATTAATTTTTTTGTCTAGCACTGAAGGCAGCTCTGATAAGCAGTGAGCCATTCTGTTCTTCTGGATGCTGGTATTTAATCTTTGGTGAATGCCTGCTTTGGTGGTATCTAAGTAGTAAAGGAGTGCATAGGCAGCACAGGAGGGTATAGGGGATGTGGATGAAGGGTTTTGAGAATGTCTGTGTTATCTTGCAGAAAAAATTCAAGGAAATTCTTCACTTAATACCTTTAACTGATTTTTAGCTGTTCTATGGCCTTGCCTCTTCCCTTTTTCTCTCTGGGAACCCGACTGGATATAGAAAAGAGGTGGAGCAGAAAAGTGGTGTCTGAGCAGTGTGTGGTTAGATTTGTGGTCCCTACTTGAAGGAGGTTTAACAATTACCAGAGCACAGAGACAGCACTGGAAATTGTGCTAAAAATCCTGGAAAACTTGATATTCACAAGGATTGTGTTCAGGTTGATGTCAGAGTTACCAAAGAGCTGCCTGAACTTTGTCTAAAGCTCTGATTCACAAATTCCCTTTCCATGCACACTTAAGTTTAGTTCAGTCTAATAAAGCACCAGTGTATCAGGATTTGGGCTCCCAGGTCTCATGTTCATATTTATTTGCTGTTCTAAATTAGGAAAAGATGGTGCAGGATCAGTGAACTGAAGAGGCAGAAGAAATTTGAAAGCATTTACTTATGTGCTACAGGGAGAAAGTAATGAGGTGTTCTGCCTAAACCTGTAATAATTTAGAAATGTCAAATTTTTCCACAGAAATTTCCTATCAAAATGCCAGTGAGGTGAATTTTACAAGATCTCTGATCAGTACAAGTTCCCCTTACCCAAGCTGTTGATGTGCTTTTTCCTCAACCCCAGATTAAATACTTTGTCACTAAAGCAGAATTATTTGTTCTGAAATGCTGTTCTGTGTCTATGAAGCGTTACTTTTGTGCCATACAGAAAATGCTTTGAGCACTCATGTAATTGATGTGGTTGAAAGAAGGCAAAGAGATTGTCAAGTGTTTAGGACAGGTGGAGAAATGCACAGACAGAAATTATTCTAAAGGTGGTGGGAGATGTGTGCAGGCCATTTTTAGCACAAAAGTGGCAACTAATATGAAGAGCGGGCAAGGTAAGAACAACAGAAAAATTCTGTTGTGGCTTTCTCTTGCAAAATATCCAAGCAATGAGTTGGGACTCTGGGGAGAGACTCTGCTTTAGAAATCTTTTCCAACCTCATTGTTTTTGAAACAATATTTTAACAAGTTTCAGACATAAGTGGCACTAATATCTCACTCTGGAAGGTGATTTACAATATGCAATCTAAAAGAGAACAAAAAACTTGAATTATGACAATTATAGAGGTACTGCATTCTTTACACTGTAGTGAAAAGAAATCATTATGGCTTGGTTTTTGTACTTTCAGAATAGAAACAAAACGATTTCAGAATGCTGAATTTAGAAAACAAGGAGGTTAATTTCCTTTAAAGTAATTTAATCAGTTTTGGTGCTGTCTTTCATTGTTCTGATTTTGCCAGTGTATTTTTTCTTTCCTTTTCTTTTTTTTTTTTAATTTTTTCCTTTCCTTTTTAATGTATTCCCAATTCAGAGTTTCCAGGCAGAAGTTTCAGCCGATATAAGTAGGCAGAGTCCTTCGCAAACGCTGAAGTAATTTCTTAATTTAAATTTGCAAGGAACTGACTATGCCCACTTTTAGTTAAGTAGTAACTGTTTTTCTCATCATAAGCAGTAGCGTTCTGCTTTTTAAATGAAATAATTACTTTGGAGAGCTTGAAAAAAACGTGACAGCAGCTGCTGAACCAGTGGAGTCACGCAGAGTTTGGAGTTTTTATCTATCCCTAATAGAAGTTACAGGCACAGAGCAAAAGGAGGATATAGTGTTGTTGGCAGGAATTTCTGAAGAGCTGAATTCTTTTGTTTTCATGCACACCCCAGCATGAGACAGACAGACAGCAGTGCTGGTAGCTGAATATTTTAGGAGGAAAGTGTTTGTGTGCATATCTGGGGGTGTGATATCTGAGCCTGGCAATGTGTGCAACGTGGCTTTGGAGATCTGAGGAACAGTCTGAGGAAAAGCACCTTCAGAACAAGATTGACATAATGAGTATGCAAATAGATTTTTAATTAGATGAAATTCACTTGGTAAGTTTTACCAGTTGCTCTTTGGCTCCATTTTCTTACACCATGTCTGCATTTATGGTACTGGTACCTATCAGTAAAGTCACGCAGTATTTCTCAGTGTCAGAGGGGCCTTTATCCCTTGTGTGGTATTTCTCTTTCCTGTGTTTTAACCAATGAAATGAAGCTTTAAGCTTGGGTTTGAAATCCAGGTTCATTTCTGTCTCTGTATGTAATTTTTCATTTTCAGAGTAATAGAAGACAAAGTGAAAGAACTTCATGAGCTCAACTTTGTTAGGATGTTGAAGGATTAACTTGCTAATTTTTTTAACAAGTTCTGTAACATTCTTGAACAGTACAGGTGGCTCTAGGCATGGTGGTGTCCTTCATGCCTGGGATGTGGGGAAAATACAACAATTTGGGACCATTTTGTCTTCAAAATGTTCAAATTTTTATGCTCATAGTAAACTTCCAATATATTTTAGCAAATAACAGCTGAGATTTTAGCATTTTTGAGCCTGGTATGTTGCAATGGGTACTTGGAATCAGCACATATATATTATTTAATTCCAAAAGGTACTTGTGCAAGCTCTCTTGAATCCAGTTTGGTATTTATCTGACCTGATAATAATTGTTTGGGTCTCTGCTTCGTTTCTAGTTATTTCCTACGTGTGTTTTTTGGCCACTGCTGGGCACTGAGTGATATTTTGTGAATATAATCATACATCATAAATATAAGAGTTCTACCACATGCATGGTCTAGTACAGCCCATTACTTTCTATATGAAATTAGGATTTTTTTTTTTCTGAAGTGCATTTACTTCTGTTTTTTTATTTTGGATTTCATCCTCTTTTTGCTGTCCAGTTATTCAATACCATCATGTCCTCTGACATCTATCACACAGACAAATTCAGCTTTTTAAAGTTTTGTACTTTGGAATCCATATCCATTCTGTAAGTGTATGTTTAGGAAAGATATAAAAGTTTAGGCTTGATTAATTCATACATCAAATACTCTGAAATTTGGACAATAAGAAAAAAACTCTGTTCTAATTTAATTTTTGCTGAATTGAAGAAAAGAAAGTCAAAGCAACGTGGTAAAATTGACTTTTCAGGTGTGAAGTTTGTATTGCTATTTTTTTACTTTTTGCAAATAGTGAATTCATTTTTTAATCAAAGGAAAATTGGCAGAGTAAGGTAAAATTAAAAATAGACAAAATAATAACAGTTTTGCTTAATATGTTGGAGGAAGAGTTATACTGAAGTCCTTGAAATTACAGGATTGTTTCATTCTTCAAGGATTAGTGAGAGCTTGATCATCAAAAAGTGCAGATTGCCATTTTTTCTATCTCCTTCATGCATTTTTAGCTTATTTTTCAATTTTATAAACTCAGAGGACACATTTTAAAGGCACAGTCAACAATAGCACTGTCCAGAAAGCAGTGTTTCTTATCTGCAGGTTTCTTCTCTTTCAAGGTTTGTTCTAGTTTGAGCTGCATTAATCTTGAAGTCAGAGATCAAAGAAGCAGCAATCTCAGCCTTCAGCATATCCACCAAAAATCCAAGTCAATATTTTTATTGTATTTTGTGTCCTGGAACCCTTCACAGAAATCTGAGAGAATTATCCATTTCTAGCTCTGTTTAGCAGCACAGAATTAAAAAAGTGGGCTCTAAACATCTGGAAAAGAAAAAAGAGAAATGAAAATAGGTACTGAACTAAAAATAAATAAGGAAATAATGGTGTATGGCTTATTGTCAGTGAAGCATAAGAATGCTGAACATTTATTTTAATTCACCATGTTTTGTCCCTTGAAATATAATTTTTTTGTGTGTTTTTAGAGGTTCACTGCCAAATCTGTCAGCTTCCTGCTGATTCAGATTCTTTAAGAAATTATTTATTTGAGAATAAATAAGCACGAAAATGATCAATATAATGGCCAAAGAAGTTTTTGGAGAGAAGTGTGGACAGAAACCCCCGTCCTTCAAGGCTCGTCCCTGCCTCCTGAACGTGGGACCCCACAATGGTTTCCCAGCCTCTCTTGCAGCACAGCTCTTCAGCAGCATCCATAATTCATGACATTAAGTATTAATTTTTGCTTTTATGCTCCAATGATGTGGCCTGTTAGTCACCAATACATCATCCCCAGGTTTTTGCCCTTCCTGCTCTTCCTCTCCCTTACCGGTAGATGTTGGATGTTCGTGTTCCCGGAGGGATGTCGGGTGGGGCACTGAGGGATGAGGGGGTCCTGGCAGCTTTACTGTTTCACTCCAAGGCAGCTGTTGAGTAGCAGATCAACTCCTGATGTGGAACTGGTCACATTTAAGCAGCAGGGCACACATGGAGTCCCAATGCTGTGTCCTACAGCTCTTGCCTTGCCTCTGCTCCTTAGGATGGGAGTAATGCCCTTTTCTCTATTAATGTACAACATTACAGGTCTAGGGTGTATTCTGGTCACCCTAAACCCTCATATACATTGCTATAATCTCATTGCCTCTGTAGCTAAAATATTTTATGTTTTAAATAACCTTTCCCCAAAATCATTTTTTGTGACGATCACTTTTGCTAAAGGAAAAGAAGTTGTCTGAGTGCTAATTCAGCAAAGCAACATGCAGAAAATAATCCCATCCAAACTATTATTTTGCAGGGTCACCTGGCAGATAATTTCCTTTACCCCCTTGACAGAATAAGGGTTTGAATCCAGAAAAAGAGGCAGCACCTCCCTTTCCCAGCCAGAATTCTTGTTTTGCAGAGTGGTATGGAAAGGTGCTGCTTTCGAGTAAATTTACTGATGTAAATTTGTGAAAACATTTCTGTCATGTGCCCATCAGGCATTTCTGGTTATGTGCTCAATCCATCATGGGGATATATTTGATGTACTTGGATAAGATTCCCATTTTGAAAAAAGAATATTGAGTCGACCAAATTGAGAACTAAATAAGACAAATCCAAACTTTCTCAAACCATATGTTGATGGTATTTCCAGCATGTCCAGAAAATACATTAATAGCAATGTGAAGCGGAACTGTTTGGCCAAAATAGTCTTCATTAAAACAAAATGCAATATCAGGTCATCCAACTATCTTATAGATTTGTTCTAAGCTGAATAAACCAGTGTGGTAAAAATAGAAATTCCCTCTTAACCACCATTGCTCTTGCTTACTTTCTTTTTTCCTTTTGAGATACATGATATGCAACCCAAATATAACAAAATGATAGCTTGTGTCAAGTCCAAAGACCAGAGAAGAATGTTTTACAACAGCCTCAGGTGGACATTTTTCTGTATTTTCCTTCTAGACCATAAATAAGCTGAGTACACACTTTCCCTCATTTCGAAGAGATTGTTATTGTTTAAATTAGAATGCTATGGATCAGAAGTTCAGGATGTTGAAAGTTATATAAACATTGAGCCACGAGCTGATCTCTTCCCCAAAGAACTTACCAATTACTGTTTCAGTGGAAGTGTTGAATGATTCATATTCCAGATTTGAGTTTAGTAGCCTGCTATATTCAGTGTTGCATTTAAAACTCGTTTCTCTGGGTGGGGGAATGCATTTTTGCTGAGGGCAGTCAGCACCTTGAGATCTCTAATTTCCATAGATAGCAGACAAATGTTGGTTGAAAATGCTGTAGAAAGAGGTCTAAGTCTAAACTAAAAATTTGCTGGATTTTTATAACAGTGCTTGCAGTTGGTTTCTTGCGCTCATGGGAAAGAACAACTCTGACATAATAAAGGCATTTCAGTAATTTTTGTCTGGCAGTGCTTCCTTTCTGTGGGTAAGAAATGCTGGTAGATTTATATACTCATGTAATTAACTTCATACTTAGTGTATCTTATCTTAGAGGCTGACATTCTGTGAATGCAGCTTTAAAAATAATACTGTCACTGAAACGGTCAGCAGAAATGTCATTAATTATAGATCCCATTTTAGACCTCATTTAATTTATTATTTGGTAGCTATTTATATTTGCCTTTGGCTACAAAAGAGTGAATTAATTCATTCTGCATTGTGTACCGGCCTCTAAATAGCACAGAAACTTTAAATACTTAAACATTTTTTTTAAGAGTGTGTGTAAAACTAATTAATTTACTTTCTTTTTAGTTGTCCAGAAGCAGCTTGTAGCTTTCTTTTTTTTTTTAAATTTTTCTTTAATTTATAATTATCAGCTGTAGAAATACTTCAGATATGCAGCTTTTTAATTGATAGCTGCAATCCCCAATTTCTGGATGTTTCTGATTCCTTTTTGTTTTACAGTGAAACCAGCCACTTACCCATGGAACTTTGGTGTGTTTGAGGTGTTGCAGGATTATCAGAATAAGTAACCCTCTGCAGCAAGCACTTTGTGTTTCTTTATGCACTCTTTTTTAACATCAGTAGTGTCATCACTGCCCTTAAATTGATGTTGTTTGAAAAGAGCGGGAGAGCTGGAAAAGTCAGATCTGGTTCAACCTCTTTGATTTCCATCCTGAGTTTTCCAGTCATAAGGAAGGGTTGACAACTGAAATAAATTAAAATCTTGGGTTGCCTGGGCTCACCTCCTGCAGCTCTGAAGTGGAATAGTTTATTTACCTTGATGAATACTGGAAATATTTGGTCCTCTGTCCCAGAATATTTGCTATTTCTTTTGTATTACTCAGTACAAGTTTCAAGGTACTTCTTGTTCACTGCTTTATTGTTTCTTATAAGATTTCATCTTCAAGCCTGGAAAAAGGTTTCAAGTGGAATTGTGATGGAGGCAGGTTGGGCAGAACTTGTAGAAAGTGGCATGTGAGCCTCTGGCAAGCTGGTATTGCCCAAACTTCTCTGTTTTCTCTTCAAATTACAGAGGAAATTCTATTTGTTTGGGTTTTGAGGGCAGCTGACTTCAAAATGGTTTCAAATTTGTCCTGAAGGAGAGGTGAGAGTGAGGAATGTACAACTTCCTCAGCCAAAGGGTTTGTTGGGGAGTTCAGCTCTGAACTGGTGCTGGGCTTCAGGTCTTTTAATTCATGGGCTTTTTAATTCATCTTCCCATTCCTTCTCTTTCTCTCCCTCAGTCCCTGCTCCTCTTAAACCTCCTCTCTTTTGATGCCTGAAAATTTTGTCAGTGGTTGTGACATCTTTGTGCTGTCTGGTGACTGCCCCACTGAGTCCCTTGATGGCGCTTCCCAAGGATCACTCGGCACGTGCCCAATGCCCATCTCTTCTCCTGGGAGTTCTCAGTGGGATTTGTCTGTAACAGCACAAGAAACCCACACAATGGAGCCCTGTTTATGGCTTGGATATTTTGAATATATAAAAAGAACCTTTTTTCATGTAACCTATGGATATTCCATAATAAAATAAATTTGTTAGACACAGAGCAATCCTGCTTTGACTCCTACAGATCCACTGGTACTGGTGGCAATCAAGGATCAGGGAGAACAGGGCTTTTAGAGGATGGTTTATATCTCAAGGCCTTTTTGTACACCAAATAGAAAGAAGGGGAAAATAGTTTCAGTATTATATGTAAGGATTTCCTAAAGATAAATGTAATTAGTAAAATAGGGGCTTAAATTAGAGTTCATGTCTTGATTTTCCTTTTAATGGGTTTGGTTCATGTTCACTGAGTGATTAAATGAGGATTAATGAGGCCTGGAAAATATGTTAATTTACCCCTACAGAATGGAATTACCTGATGATGAAACTATAATAAAAAGTGTTTATGGGCTGTAAACAATATGTTCTAATCTGTATCATGAATCCCATCTCAGGGATATGTAACATGTTTTTGAGGGAAGAACAGTTGATAAACATTCAAGACAACCAGAGTAATTTTTTAATGTAGAAAAAATCCATGGCTGGTGAAACCACTGTGACCCTCTTCAGCAGTGATTTTGACTTGTTAGTTGGGTCTAAAGAAGGAGGCTCTAAAGCCTCCCAAAGCTGAAGAAACACGAATTTCAGCCTTTTTCTGAAACTTTGAATAGAAAAATACACCATGAAGACATGTCTGCAAAATGTGCCTGGCTGAACAAAAACAGTTTGAGCTCCAGAAATTTTGAAGTTTACTTTGGAAACAGAAGACCAAAAAAAAAAAGGGCCAAAATTAAATAAATGCACAAGAGATAAATGCAGGTAATAAAAGCAATGCAAGCTTATGCTTGAATAAAGAGGGTTAAGATCAGGATTGAACTGCAGAAGTGTTCTGCAGCTGAAACCTTTTAATGGTCCATCTGTGGACCTTTACTGTGTAATGGAATAGTTTAAATTGTGTTTTACGTTAAATATATATATTTTTATATATATTGTATATTTCTTTCCACAGAACACACACTGCCTCAACCCACTGAAACCAAACCCACAAACTCTTCTGTGTGAGACAAAATGTTGTTGTGCCTCGGGGTTCTTTCAAGGTGGCTTTCAGTTAAAAAGGAGTTATACCTATTTTTTTTACATAGATTTTTGGCATCTAGACATGTGATTTCTTCTTTTTCTCTGAGATTTTGTAAAATGTAGCTGTATGATTTTACACTAAACAAAATCATGTTGTTGATCCATCTCTTTCCTTGCAGCTCTTTGTGTTGTTTGTAACATTTTTTTTGCTTTGTGCGTTTTTTGCTCCATGGGATATTAGACCAGTTAGGATATGATCTTTAGCCAGAGTCCACAAGATATAGATGATCAAGAATAAATGTTGATGCTTCCAGAGACTTGTCAGGCATTTTCTGGAACTGGACATCCCTATATTGTGTTGCCATTGTCTGCTTTATACAGAGTAGCTAAGAAATGGGCTGCTTTTTTGTGTTACTGCTTTAATGTGTGAAATGTGATAGGGGCTCTTTTGCTGTTTCAAGGCTTACTTTGACTGTTCATCCATTTATCCCCAGATGTGGGGATCACAGAGTGGGTGAGGCTGGAAAGAACCCCTGGAACCTTCCTGTCTGAGCCAGGTCCCTTTGAGTGCGCTACTCAGGAGTGCATCCAGACGGTTCTTGAATATCTTCAGAAATGGAGGCTTCACAACCCCTCTGGGAAACCTGTGGCTCCTTCTGCTCTCCAAGACTGTGGGGTGACTGTGTCTGCTGTAATCCTGTTATCCTGAGCTTAACCATTGTTCCTAGGCCTTTCCTGTCCAGTGGGGTACGAGGAGCCCTTAGGTACCCGCTGTCCCCTCTCAGGTGTGGCTTTGCTGCAGAGCATCTCTCATCCTCAGCAATTTGTTGTGTTCCCTTTTTTTTTTTTTTGGGTATGGATATGGATCCTGCAGGAGTGAACATCTTGGCTAATTTACTGAGTGTAACACGTTTGGATTAGGAAGACTTCCAGTATAAGCCCATGTTTAGGAAGAGTGATTTATTGCAACAATTTTTTTTTGCTGGTAGCGCTACTGTTAAGCAGTCGTGGTTTTCATTAGCAAATTGCTTTTTTTTCAGCTTGAAAGCACCGTAATTAATTGGTGCTATAATTCTTTATATTGTTTGGGATTTCATTGCTGATTTTTAAATTACAGCATGTCTCTTGGAGCAAAGAGTTTCCAGAAAGGCTTGTATGGAAAAAAATCCTGTAGAAGTTGATACATTCATCTCTGGAATCAGCTATATTTGCTGGTTGTGATTTATGAGTGTTGCTGCCAGAGCAGCTGTGGAAAAATGTTCTGTAATGTAGTTCATAACTGTATTTGGGGGGCAAGTAAAATCACTGCAGCTTTGTTAGCATTCAATAATTTTGGTTTTTACCGTAAATGTAAGTAAGGCCATCTCAGCTTATTCTATATCAAATTGAAAAGTACTTCTCAGTCAGTGCTTCTCAAGAAATGACCACTCCAATGTGGACTGAACATTTCTGTTTTCTTGCTTTGAACTCAGCTTCTTCAATTTAGAAAGATTTTTATTTTATTGTCTGTTTTGACCCATTATGTGATATAGCCCTTGTCAATTATCAACTAAAGCAATTGTCAATTATCAATAATAAACAAGTTTTTAAACCAGAAAAACAACTCTGTTATGTAGAATGTAATTTCCAAAAATTAGCTACAGTAAAATTTTACTGAAGAAACAACAAATGAGAAGCACAGTATTTTTTAACTATATTTTTTTAAACCAAAAGTAGATCAAGATCAGTGGTTGCTTCCATGCTGAGCGGAAAATTGCCAAAATAGGACCTAAGGGCATATAAAGTCTCCATAACTGACTGTTTAGATTATCTTTTCTATCACCACACTCATTTCTGGCACCAATATTTTTCCTATTGGGGATATTTCAGTGATTTAAAATTTCCTTATATTGCTATGTTATGGTCTCACTTCTGACACCAAAATAATGTTATCATACACTGGAACAATATTAGGATCCCATTTCTGAAATAATGTCAAAATGTAGGGGTAAAAGCCATCAATTGATTGTTTGATGATTGATAGATTATAGGAGAGTGGATTTTTCAATGTTCAAAGCAGTCTTGCTGACTTCACTTACCTGCCTGCAGTTTGGAAGAAAAAACTAATTTTTCAAACATGAGCAAGAGATCCAGCCTGTTAGAGGTAAAGAACCAAATGGGATATATTTGATGTGATGAAAATTTTGATGAAGTGGTCTGAATACAAGGAGGCTATATCTTAAATTAAGGAAGTTTTCCTTGACCTGAGAAATGTTTTAGTAGTTCTCTGAAAAAGAAAAGTTAGGTCAGGCTGTGAAATTTGAAGTCTTTGTTGAGCTCTTCTTCTTCTCTAGCTACGCATTTTTTTTTTCATTTTACTGCTTTTGAGTAAATATTTGAATTATTTTAATAAGTAAAATTTTAAAATTTAAAAATTTTTAAAATTTTTAATTGAGTAAAAATATGCATTTTATACCCAGAAATGGGCTTTGATTTTTTTTTTAATTTTTCTATGTGCCTGGTGTTTGATTGCACCAGATACACCAAAAACTGGAGTCTTAAGATGTCATATGCTACTGGACATATTTATGCACTGGGACCCTGGCAGGTAGGGAATTCTTCTCAGGGATCATCCCAAACAGACTCCCATTTTTTTTTCCCTCATTTTTCCCTATCTTTTTTTTCAAATTTCCTTTGCTTTTTCCGGTGTCTTCATGTTTTCTCTCTTTTCCTCCCATTTTTTATTTACCCTCCACCCTTCCTTCCATTTTCTCCTGGTTTTTCTTGTTCTTTCCCACTTTTTCCCTTATTTTCCTGGGTGCTGACCTGTTTTCCCCATCTCTTTCCTTTC
This sequence comes from Polioptila caerulea, assembly GCA_013397295.1. Classification (NCBI taxonomy): domain Eukaryota; kingdom Metazoa; phylum Chordata; class Aves; order Passeriformes; family Certhiidae; genus Polioptila; species Polioptila caerulea. The sequence goes on along the minus strand of VYXF01012297.1, from coordinate 29,578 downwards.
TTCTATTTTTCCCCATTCTACCTATTTTTTTCCTTTTGTTCCTCTTTTTTCTATTTTCTCCTGGTTTTTCCTGTATTTTCTTGATTTTTCCCCTTTTACCCCCTTTTCTCGCTTATTTCCCCTCTTCTTTTCCTTCTTGTTTTTTCCCCATGTTTTCCTCATTTTTCCTTGTTTTCTCCCATTTTTTTCCACCCCAATCCCATTTTTCCCCATTTCCCCCCCATCCCAAGCTCCGCCTCAGCATCCAGCAATGCTGACTGGTGGGGAAAACCCCTTACCAAAGGATCCCTGCTTTTCCACGGGGTTTTCTACATTTTTTCCTGTGGTATTTCTTTTTTTTTTTTTTTTTTTTTTTTTTTCTTTGGGT
>VYXF01012297.1:9609-28955 GCA_013397295.1 Polioptila caerulea | reverse complement strand
TGTTTTTTTTTTTTTTTTTTTTTTTTTTTTTTTTTTTCCTGTGGGTTTTCTCTGTTTTCACAGTTTTTTTCTCCATTTTTCCTTTTTTTTTCTCCATTTCCCCATTTTTTCTCTGTTTTTTCCTATTTTCTCCTGGTTTTCCCCTTGCCTGTTTGCTCCCTGCCTTTCAGCCCCTTTTTCTCCTGTATTTTCCCTGTGTTTCCCCATTTTCTCCATCCTTTTCCCTGGTTTTCCCAGTTTTTCCCTCTTTTTCCCCATTTCTGCTTGTTTTTGTATAACTGGTACAGGATCTAGTTTTGGTCTCCAGCGCATGATCAATCCTTTCTTGCCATCACTACAAACATAATATTTAATTAATATCTTCTCAAAATAAGAGCTAACCAGCAGTTTTATTTGGTTTTTAAACACCTTTCCTACTGCCTATTTTTTAGCCTTGATGCAGAAAAGTTGCTGGAAAGTCCAATGGCAAATTCCCATCCAGACCTCCTCGAAGCAGGGAAGATTTTCAGCTCTCGGGAGGCATTTCGTGTCTGAACAGGGTATGCTCCAAGCTAAAACCTGCCCTGGTGGTGTGTGGCTAAATAAAGCAGTTTCAGATTGTTTGCAGATTGCTGGCCGTGACGAAGGAGTGCTGAAAACATTTGAGCTGCTTTGCTTTGGCATCAAGCTGTTGTGTAAAGAGGGAGCATATGGGCAGAGCACGCAGGCCCCTTGGCTACTGCTGGCACCCCAGCAGATTTCTGAGCAGGGATGTCTGAGACCCACACATGAGGACCTCTCAGGATTTCCACTCCTCTCACAGACAGCTGGGATAACAAGATATCCAGATAAAATATATGCTTATAGAATTGTTGGGGTTTTTTTGGTTGGTTTTCTTTTTTTCCCTTTAACAGAAGACAAACGGTCATCAGGCTGTTGGTTTGTGAGATGGAACATATTTGAGTTTAACATTTGCAAATGGAAGAGTTGTTCTCTCAAAAAAAAGGATAAATTGTGGGTACTTTTTAACATGGTTTTGAGCTTAGCTTGGTGTTTTTTGCAGAAGTTTTTAGCAACCTTAACAATACATCTTATGCACAAATTTTGGCTATAGCTGCTCTAGCCAACAATAGACTCTGCCTTCTAATGTAATCCAAATTTTAATTCAATCGTACGGTGATACTTTGGTGTTAATTTTAATCATGGTCTAGCAATGGCACTCATCATTTCCTGTACCACAGAAAACACCTTAATCTGACTAGATTTTGCTGGGTTTTTCCTTTAATTCCTTTCAGTGATATAGGTAAAATCTTTTCCTGGAAAAAATGGCTGATTCTTGCTGCCAGGCTTCTGCATCTACTGCCATTAGATTTCACTCATACACATTCTTTTTCTCTGTGAAGTTTTTGTCGTTGATGAGCTTTATTACTTGGATAATAAGAGCACCAGATATGTACTAAAAATGGGATGTTGCCACAAGACAGGTAGGGGTTACTGGTGAAGTGAAGCAGGATTAGTTTCTGATCTTGCAGATCAGAGACTATTCAAATGTTAAACTAATAATATGCAAGGGAGAAGGAAGTTGTTTGCATTTTGCTTGTTTTAAGCTATTTGAGCAGGCAGGAGTGCATGGAGCTGGTTTGTGTGAGGATGGAGTTGTGTGGAGAGCAAACTGCAGAAATTCATGTCCCAGGTTTCTGGTGGTCACATGCTTTGCTGGAGTCATGGCCAGTGCAGGTCCAGCAAAGTCAGCAAGGAGGCTGCTGCTCTTGTTGCCTCTGAAAAATGGTTCTGGTTTGGTCCCCATTTCTTTGCACTCCAGCCAGGGCTGCAACTTAAGTGGGTTGCTTTTAAATGGTTTGCTTTCCTATGGAAGTTGTGAGTTTGCTCTTGAAATTGTTGTGCTTGTTGTGGAGCTAAAATTCAAGGGATGATTTAAGGTTGCCTGTTCTTTCTGAAGGACAGGGTGAGAAGAGAGCTGCTGAAAAAAATGACAAGAAAAAGTAAAAGGGAGAGAGAGGGGAGAGAAGCTTTTGTGTGTTGTGCTCCAGAGGGATTGGCTTGTTGAGTGAAGCCCTACAGAGGGTGGGGAAGAAGAAGGAGTAGAGAGATTTGGGTTGATTTTGAGAGAGAACAGAGTTTCAGGAAGCATCTAGAGACTTAGCAAGGGTCAGAAGCAAAAGGTGTGATCTCAGAAGTCAAACTTTTGTTAAATAGTCTTATTTTGAACAAAGGAAACGAGTCCTGGAAGGAAAAGAACATGTAGTCCCACAAGAGCATTCTTTGGCGAAGAGGTTGTTGAATTAATCTGATAGGTTGCACAAGAAAAAGCTCTAATCCATCTCTCTGATGTGTGCTCAAAACCAAACAAATGTAAAACAGTTCCTTTTGTGTGTTATTTATAGCTGTTAGTCCTTGCAGCACGCTGCTCCTCTGTGATAACCTTCGTGTGCACTTTGGCTTTTCAGACTCTTAGGAATTCTGTGGAGCAGTGTTTCCTCTTCTTCAGCTCTTCACCTTGGTTCCTGGCACGCTATCCACCTGGTGAGGCTCAGGCCACTGAACTCTGCCACACTGCTGCACACAAAGCAGATGTCCTGGGGAGGAAGTTTTACAGCCTGCAAGAGACTGGAGGCTGTTCTGAGTTCTTATTAGTACATGTTTTAAGGTGGCCAAGGAAGTAATCTTTTTTGGATTAAATGGAAAAGAAACTTTTTTATGGGTAGTATCCAAGAAAGGGGAGCGTGAGAGGAAAAAGACTCCATGGTTCTGTCTGAAAATGGCAATGAAGTAGAAGGGTGATGGAAAAGGAGCAGAAGTGGTTTGAGTACTGTCATATGCTCACTATCTCTCTTGGATGCCTTGTGGGTCCAGCTCTGTGATGAGATCATTACTGGAAGTTGTTCAACATGCTGATGTGGATATGTCTGATCCATTGTCTTCCCCTTCCCTGAGCCTTCTTTGCTGCCCATCACTTCTGACTTCCAGATACTTTCCAGACATTACATGGCATAGCAAAATAAGACCATTTTAAAGTTTATTTGAAATGGGTAAAATCTTCATAACAGGGCATAAAGGCTTTCCTGTAACTCAGCTGTTAGCTTTTGTTAAATAGCAGGTAAATGCTGTGCCACAAATTAATCCTTACCATGCGTTGATTTTATTTCAGTTTGGAACAAAATCAAGACTTCATTGCAAACACATGATTTAATTGTCTAATGTTTCAAGTTCTTACTGAATGACAGTATAGATGGGAATTCAGATTTCCTCCCCACTCTGTAAAGTCATTGTGGAATTGTCCCTTCATTAGCTTAGAGAATGCTGTGAGACTTCTGTTAGTAGTTCGTATTTTATTTGTTCCATGCATTACATCTAGTGTGAGAATCAGCCTCACACCAGTTCTTTTTCTAGTACTCAGAAGATGTGGCTGGCTTCTTCTGAGCACTCAGTTAAATTTCCAGATGAGGCTGCTTGGTCACTGGCTGACTGGTGCTCTTCAACCAGGAGTTATGAATAAGGAATGTGGATCTGCACATGGTCTGCTCACAAATAGTTCTTGTGAACTGTGATTTTTTGCAAAACTGATCAGCCTTAAAACATTTATGGTTATTCCTGCTGTGTCCAGTGCCCAGATCCACAGTATTTTATTCCCAGGTTGGAGCTGTAGATTGTAGCAGGATTGTAGGTATTTTTAAACAGAATGGACCAGGGTATCAAAAATTTCAATACTATGGCAAGATCTCCTCAATGAGAAGGAAAGATACTGGAAGCAGAGATTTGCTGTGTGCCTCTAGATCAAAATGTATTTCCCAAGTTGTTCAAAAGCAAGGTTGATTGCTGCTTTAATTGTACAGTCTGGTTGTATTTCACAGCAATTCCAGATCCTAGCAGGCAGAAGCACAGTGCAAAACTGTTTCCTAGGATAACAGGACACGAGTCAAAAATCATCATGGTGACAATTTTAGCTTCCATTTTTTTCCAGTGGCATTCTGATGGCCCAAATTTGTAACATTTTTCTATTTAAAGAAATTTTCTCTATTTTTCCATGTGGTTAACTGGGTGTATTTAATGGATTAATTATAATATTATCAGCAAGTGATTGTGGGACAGGTTACATCAGATAGGAGCAAAGGAAAAAAATCAAAAGTCTCTGGTTTAATTTTTTAACATTCATAAAATGTCCCCTTAAACTGTATTGTGAGAAAGAGTATGGTTCCCAGTTGACCATCTCTACACTTCTTCTGTATTATGTTTATGTGTTTTTAAAAGCTTTCCCTGATAGAAACATTTCCTTCAAAATAAAATCTAGTTATTTCTGCATTTATGCACTAACTTGCTTTTAAAGATTTTGAGCCCATCTCCTTAATTCATGTGGTGCTATTTGAGACCACTTAAACTGAAGTCTTTAGATGATTAAAATTGCTGCATCTAGCAATCAATTGCTACTAAAGAGGCTACATACAAAGAAAAAAATAATTTACTCTCAAAGAAATTATGTGAAATTTAGATCTCAGCACTTGATTAAACGAAAAATGTCCTGAATGGATCTGGAAGAATCACAGAGCCATAGGTAGGACTGAGGAAGAAGCTACAGCAACTGAAGGAAATGAAACCCAAATACTTTTAAGGAATGAAGATATAAATCCATGTCAAAATAACATAGCAGAACTAATGAGCAGAGTGCAGGCAAGGTAATAGACCTCTCAGAGGTAAAGAATGGCCTACCTGTGAGGAAAATGTTTTATCTTTCATAACCTGAACTGCTGAACAAAAATTCCCCAAATGTCTCAGAGAGCAAGAGCCATTGGCTATGCTTGTCTCTGGAGATGAGCACAGGAATTGGGAGGGCACAGCAACACATGCGTGACCTGTGAGGAGCAAAGCTCTGCCCCACTTTCCTTTGCTCATACTTCTCCAAACTAAAGGACTAAGGATGTGGGAAATAAACTGGCATTGGGTTATGGAGGGTTTCAGAACCACTGTGATGCTTTGAAAAAGTGTTGAGAACATATCCATGATCCCTAACCCTTTTTAGTGTTTGAGAGGCTATTGCCACATTCTTTTTCTGTGTAACAAAACTAGTTGGAAGATAAAATTATTTGGTTTTCCTATCCTGACTTATTATTTTCAGAAGTACTGTGAGGATAAAACCAAAGTCTATTATTTAATTTTAAATCAATGAAAAGGAAGCATGGTAACATTTGCATGTGTTGTCAACAATATTCTTATATCTTGCCTGTTTTAGAAAAATCTTGAGTCTGAGCTAGTTGGCAAAATCCAAACAAAGGCTCCCCTGCATTTTCTGAGAAACAATCTCACTCTTTCTGATTAGGCCTGCTCTTTTCTGTTTGAGCAGACACATTTAGCTATGCCTTATGCATATTAACAGAAAACATTTATAGCCTGGAACAAATCTACGAGCTGACTGTTGTTTCCTGTAGTATCTGTATCCATAGTGGCAAATCTGTGTTAAATCTTGAATCATGTTATCATCTGGCTCATGCTTAGCTCCTATTACTCTTAAAAGGAATTAAGTGTGTTAAAAGGACACAAAATTCTCTGATGTGCCATTTTGGAGACCACAGCTTTAAAATGCTGTGCTTTTTGGAGTGGCTTTTCTATTCTGACCAATGGTGAAGAGCTTTTGTAGCTTTACACCTGCCTGCATTTTGAAATACCAGGCACAAATAATTGTTTGCTAGGAGAAAATAATGCTGCCATTGTGTCGTTTTCTCTCGTGAGTGCATGAAGTGCAAATCCTTTGGAAGGGCAAAGCCTTAGCAGTGGAGAATGTGCAGAGAATTCTCACAGCACCCCTGAACACTGCCACCATCAAATAGGAACTCCAAACTCTTTTCTCCTCAGTATTTTTGTTCAAAGCTCTCCCTCAGGGAAGTCATGGGAGGAGGGGAAGAGGTAGAAAGACTTTTCTCAGTCCTTTTTCTGACTGCCTGCTTGGGTTTTGCCTTTAATCTCTCTGTTTCTCTTTGATGCAGGTACGTAGGCAGTTCCACTGAACAGTACCGAGAGACGCCCTTTGTTATTTGTCTGCCTTCTGCATCTGCTTTCTCTTTGGGCCTGTCACAGCTATCAGTGCAGTGTGCAGGGGCAGGGGGTTGCTTTTTCAGCAGTCTGGTGGCAAACAGGAGGATAAAGGCCTTTTTGTGCTTCTCAGAAGCGAAATGGAGAACCTAAATCCCTGGGTGACGCACCTGACCTGCGGAAATGTTACAGTCCGAGGTCCTTTGCATCCCTTTAAGGTGCTAATCATTAGCATTATTTTTCTTTTTGTGACAAATTCTGTTGCATTTTTTGGTTATTAAATATTACCTGTATCACCTGAGGCTTGTCTTTCATCAAAACAGAGTCTGGTTTGTCCAATTCAAGCTACAGTTTATTCCATGTCTCTTCCAAGTATTTGTCTAGGCATGTATTGCTCTAGTCTAGTGCAGTACTGTGCTTTATGTTTATATATTACCTTGCAGTCACGGTTAATATTTGAAGCAAAAATCTTTTTTGTTGTCTCTGTTCTAAAATTTGTGGGTTCATTTCCAAAATGCAGTCATTTGAACCTTTATTGGGGTATCTTGGGAAATTATATTTCAGGTTATTTCATGTACATGGTCAGAAAACTCAGTAATTCACTGTATCTGTTCATATGAACCTGCTGACAGAGTTTGGGGGTGATTGGCAGAAAAAAATTGTATCGCATCTTTGGTTTGTTGATTTTGGGTTTTTTTATTATTTAATTTATGAAAACCTCAGGCTTGAATAAAAATATTTTTCTAGTATAAACGGCTGATAATGACAGGAAGAAGGAAAAAATTACAATCAACATCCAGTGTAATTCAGGAGATCTGTTAAAATTCCAGACCCCTTGGAGAAATTAAATCCTTAAATACCTGTTTTGAAGCAAGCTTGGAATTTTAATTCTTTTCCCCAAACTTTTATGACATCTATTAAGAAGCAGTAGTTTAGATCCAGCTGAATAATTGTGACATTAATTTAATCAGTAAGGAGACAACTCAAAATTTACTTGTGGAATTGCAACTGAAGCTTTGAGAGAAGTTTGCATTGTGAACCAACACAAGTTGCAAATTGTGAAAAAGGGGCTTTGGTGTTTCATTTCAAGCAGTTGCCTCAGAGATCAATATCAGCATGGCTCCAAAAATTGTGGAGTTTGTCAGGTAGTTTCTTTTGGATTTTGTGGACTACACTGAGTCTCATTGTCTGGTGCTCTTCAATCAGCTTAGTTGGTTTAGTTGGCTAAAGTGACACCCAGCAGATCTGCTAGAGCTCTAAGGTTGTTTTTAAAGCAAAATGTAGCCATACCTGGGGCTGGGTTGTACCATCACCCCTCCGGGATCAGAGTGCTCTTTTCTCTTTTCCCTGATTTCAAAGTTACATTATTACACAAACTGATTGAGTGAAACCTTCATGGGTGAATGTTTGGAGGTTTGCCTCTGTTTACATTTTAGATGTCCCTGTGTCCCCAGGGTGTTTTGCTCAGCCTGGAATATCTTTAATGTGTCTTGCCTGCCTGGGAAGCATCTTTTGTAGCCCTGGGGCTTTTGAAGGGTAACTTGAAGAGGCCTCAGTATGGGGAACTTGAAGGTTCCTCTTTCTGACCCCCTGAACATGCTGATCTTGGACCTCACGCGTTTCATCTTTTAATCCATTTGGGCTTCACTTTGCCTGCACTTTCTTGCCACAGAAGAACCCAAACCAGTCCCCTCGTGATATATAAAGCCCCCAGCCCCTAGCAGGGCTTTTGACAGGGCACTTCCCCTGCAGGTTTCCCTGCCTTCCAACACATCCCATTTTCAGGGGCTGCTGAGAATTATTTGAACACATTTTCTTTTGTTTCTCAGGGCTGGGAGCAGCTCTAATTTAAAGTGCGCATGACACAGTTGTCTGGCTTGCATTTAGAAGAAAAATACAAATTTCCAATCAAAAGGCTCATAGAACATTTCGGCAGGAAACGTGCATGTTCAGTTTGAAAAACAATTCTGCTGTGATTTGAAACCACTCGTCCACCTGCACAACCTGATTCAACCTGTGTTGCAGCAGAACTTGTTTTCTGAACTCAATCCACTATGACCATACAATTCTCATTTATTTTTTTTCAACAATACACATTCTTTTAATATTACCCTGTTAAAAATAAATATGCTTTGTCATTGTTTCTGGAGCAAGTCAGGCACGTCACCTGTATCAGTTTTCATCTCAGACATGTCTCAGTGTGTGCTTCAGCTGCTGATTGTGTGCAAAGTTTCAGAAGGGTAAATTTGGAAAAAACAGGAAAACTCCTGCTGCAAGGATTTTTCTTTTTTTTTAAATTCCTCCTGAGTGCAGTATTTTCAAACTATGAGGAAAATACCTTTCAGGAAAATCTTGTCTCTTGGGAGGAAGGAATAAAATCATATGAAATGATAGAAAACTAGAAAAATCAGCATCTTATGGGATGTTGGCTCCCACAGGAGCTTTGAAATAGTTTATTTCCAGAGCAAATCATGTTTGAGGATACTACTGTGGAATACATGAAGTTAGAGGAAGGGATTTTGGGAAGTCGGCATGTACATCTCAATGAGTCATCCTCGGAGACAGAGAGGAAATTTCCAGAGGGAATTTAATAAAGTTTCTTTGTCTTTTATGTAATAAACAACCATCCCCATAAAGCTGCGTCTCCAGTTTGTCCAGGAAGCTTTTATGAGCTTGCTTGCCTTGTTTAGTATGGGAAGATTATCAGCCCTATTTGTTCTTTTTGCACTGGAATTTTATAATATCAGTGCTGTTAGTAAAGACACTTTACATATTCCTGTCCTCTTGGGAGGGGAGACATAAGCTTAGAAGGAAAGAGGTATGTAGTCTGTGAATTTTGGTTTTATGTGGACACCATTTTCTCAGTTCCACTACTTGGATGGAAATAAATATCTTAACCACAAGCTTCTTTCCATTGATTTTCTTAATTCTTTCTGAGAAGAACCTCAAAAAGCCATGAAGATTCAGAAAGGCAGAGAAACAGGGGCTTGCTGATCTTGGATAAGCCCATCACATCAGAATAGCCTGGATCTTGAGGGGCTGTGATCACATTGTAAGCCTAGAGCCATCTGTGTGCTGCACTTTCTCCTCCATATCTCCTGTTTGGAGAGCCCTGCAGCCTCTTCTCACCCACTGGTGGGAGGATGGATGGGGTGTGTGCTTTGCACTTGGCTGTGTGGATTCTGGGGTTGCTGAGAGGGGAGAGAACTGGGTGGGAATTGCTGCTTTAGGAAAAGGTGCCATGGCTGTGTTTGATGTGAAGATAACTGAAAACAAACATTTTTGAAAATGCAAAGATTTTGCTTCTACTCCAAAGCTTATAGATGTGTTAAATACATTCTCTCTCGTAGGAAACAAAGATCTTGAAAAACAACTTCTGCCCTGTTTAGTGTCAGTGAGAGACTTTATAAAGAACAGCTTTCAAGAGTAAGTATTTCAGCACAGTGTTCAAAAGCCTGTCTAGGAAAGGCTATGGATCACAAGGTTTATTGTCTAACTGTCTAACTGTGGTAAATTTGGGCCAGTTCTTGTCTGTGCATCTCTGATTTTTTTTTTTTCTACAGAATTATTTCTATATTCAGATTTTTTGGGAGAGGCTGGGTGTTTTTTGGGTTCTTTTAATGCCTGAGGGTATCAGAAGTTCAGAGATAAATGCCCCTTGAACTTTGGAAAGAGAAAGATGTTTGCATCTTTTGAATATACTTTTGATACAATTGTTATTGAAGACTCCCTATTTCTAACCAAGCCATATTTCTAATCCATGCTCTTTTCTGAGGTGTTTGTCTGCACCTGATCTTGTTCTATCTGGCAACACCTCCTTTCTCTAGACTCATTTTTCTGAGTCTTGGGGTCTTAAGATTATTCTTTACTTTTCTTTCCTTTCCAAATTTTTTTTCTCCACATGGTTTGTTCATTTATAGTCCTTAATTTCTAGTGAACTACTTTAATGGTTTCTTGAGATTTTTTGACAGATGAAGAAAGGCAGCTTTAGATGTGGGTTTCATCAATACGAAAAAAAAGAAAAAAAAAAAAGAGAATATTTAGGAAAAGCACCCAGTGCAATGTGACCTTTGATGTAATAAAGACATTTAGTAAATATCTAAATCGTGCTAGGGATTTGGAAAACACTTGGCCTAATGAAAGGCAGAATCAAGATATGATGGTGTCCCAAGAGAGTGACTGCCAGAACTTATTTTTAGTTTTTGGAAAAAGCTGGCATTTTGGATTAAATCCACCAGGAGCCAATTTTCAATGTGAGTTTTACGTGGCTCTTCACAATTCCAGATGGCTTTAAACCAAACCTATGCTAGTAACTTTATCAAAAGCAAATTCCAGGCTATGCTTTCCTTCTGGTAAAGTTTTCCCAAGGCTCAAATTGTTGCTGGCCACTTCTGGCCCAGGGCAGGAGAAAGCATCAGGAAATGGATGCTTTCTAAGGGATGGCTCGAACCGATTGTTGATTCAGTGTTTTGCTTCATACTTTACAGCTCATCTCTGCTTCTAACTGAAGTGGGCAACGTGATGCAGCCAAAATGATCTTTACATGGCACGGGGTCATCAATGTCTCCTCATGCACAGCCTCTCTGCAAGCTCTTCTTATTTTGGGGTAAGGTGATGTGCCAAAAGATCCTGGGTGGGGAAGGCTTTTCTTGCTTGTGGATAGTTCTGGGTCATGAAATGTGTAGTTGTGCATTCAGTATACTTTAAACTTTCTGTGGTTACTAGAATTTTTTTCTTTTTTTTTTTTTTAATTCAAGAACAGAACATGTAGAGGCTTTGATTTATTTATTTTTTAAAGGATTTGGGAAATTTGCCTCAGGTGATTATAGCTATTAGTCAACTGTAGCAAGAAAGGCTTGAGAGTCTTTTTTTGAAGGAGACTTGGAAAAGAGATTTAAAGCTGCCTGAGTTTAGTAAACACATTCTTTGTGAAGGAACCTGAAAAGTGGATGTAATATGTGCCTTTTTTTTTTTTTTTTTTTTTTTTTTTTTTTTTTTTTTTTTNNNTTTTTATATTTTTCTTTTTTTTTTTTTTTTTTTTTTTTTTTTTTTTTTTTTTTTGTTTGTTTTTTTTTGGTGAGACATGGAAATCTTAGGGATTTTAAACTGTCTGGAACCAAGTACTGCATAGATGATAATTAGCTGAGTTGAAAAAACTGCAGATTGATATTGATTTGGCATGATGAAAACAAGCTAAAGCAAAGTCATCAACGGGTTGTGTTTAAAGAGTAGGAGAGGAGGAAAATTAATGTTTCCAGTTCAGACTGGCACAAAAAATGGGGGTGTAATGATGTATAGGAGGTGTGTCTGAAGTAGGAAGGGATAAAAATAAAATACAGGAAGAACTTGCTAGTAAGAAATTACCTTTCATTTTTGGCTGGTGCTTTTGCTGCATCAATTTTGGGGTATCATCAGGGAGTAGACCAGGAATTTTTGAGGTCAAGATCAGAAGAGAAACAAACTCCTTTGATTTACATTCTCTCCAAGTTGTTTCATGTGCTTCTCCCTCCTGATAACTGTCTCTTCTAAAATAATAATTTTGTTTTCATGCTCTCTTTTTATAAGACTCTCTCTACCTTCTCCAGATAATGCATCTGTCAGCTGTTGACTTTAGCAGCAGTTGTCAGATTTAACATGCAGAAGTTCTTTATGTGATTACAAAGCAAAATATTGGCGCAGGATTCTCATTACAAACAAAACAAAAAAAAAAGGGGGAGGAAAATATTGATTATTTTAATAAATTATATATAATGGAAGAGTTGGGACAGATCAAGGAGAGTCTTTGTTATGTCTGCAGAGTAGAGGACTTACCCCATGCATATAAAACTGACAGCTTACAGTTTGGGATAATTTTGTTGTTGGTTTGGGTTTTTTTTTAATCTCATCTTCCCTGAAGTAAGATTCTTGCTCTATCACCTCTCATTAATGTTGGAGCTTAACATAAAAACTTCATGACAGAAAAAAATACATCATATTACTGGCCTATTTTCTTTCTTTGTTTGAACTTTAGCTTGTGTGGTTTAGCCTCAGTAAAATCCGTGTTGGTCCTTTTCTGGCTGAGTTTTAGCACTCTGTGTGGTTTTGAGTGCTGTGATATAAAGATGTAAAGCTGTTAAAGAGAATTCAGAGGAGGGATATAAGGGATAGTGAAGGAATTGTGGGGAAGTTATATAAGGTGGTCTGCCCAGCTGGAGGAGACTGAGGGGAGACCTCACTGCAGATACAACTTCAGAGTCTGCGACTTCCTCATGAGGGGAAGAGGAGGGGCAGGCACTGATCTCTGCTCTCTGTGACAGGGACAGGACCTGGCAGGTCTGAAATTGTGTCAGGGGAGGTTTGAGTTGGATATCAGGGAAGGGTTCTTCCCATAGAGGGTGTTTGGGTGCTGGAACAGCTCCCCAGGGAATGGCCACAGCACCAAGCCTGACAGAGAAGCCTGTGGACTGTCACGCACAGGATGTGATTCCTGGGGTGGCTGTGCAGGGCCAGGAGCTGCATTTGGTGACCCTTATGGGTCCTTTCCAACTCAGGATATTCTGTGATTGTGTCCATCCTGTCTTAAACACTTGGAAACAAACAATTGTTTCATAAACTTTGATCCTGTAAAACTGAGAGACTGAATTCCTCGCACGTGAGAACAACAGACAGGTTTTGCACAGGAGGAATTTCCTCAGCCTGGCAGGGGTGCTGTGGGCTGACTGTGTTGGAATGGTGCTATCCCCTTGTATAAACCATACCAGAATGAGCAAAGCAAGTTTCCACTTGGTCTTCTTGAGGTGGATGAACTTGGAATACTGGCCAAGAGAGGAACATGAGGAGGATTTGGCTGTTTTATTCCAATTTATGAAGAGAAGAGAAGAGAAGAGAAGAGAAGAGAAGAGAAGAGAAGAGAAGAGAAGAGAAGAGAAGAGAAGAGAAGAGAGAAATCTTCCCAATGGCTTTACATCCATGAGAAGAAATCCCCAACCAACCAACTGAATAAAAACCCCAACCAAACTAAAAGATGAACCACAAAACCACACACACAAAAAAAAAAGCCAAACCAAACCACTGTGTTTTAATGTTTGCTTATAACAGCAAGAGATAAAATAAGATGGAAACGCTTTGGCTGAATGGACATTCAGAAGATGAGCCACTGCTTTCCCGTGTCTGACAATGTGTTTTGTGACTGTCTGAGCAAGGAGTGAGCCAGGAAAGGGGATTGTGGCAGTTCTTGCAGGGTGGCCTTTACTTAGCAAAAGTAGAAAATTCAGTAGATGTGCTCGGAATTTCTATTCTGCTGCACACTGTTCCTACTTTTGTGGCACTCTCTGCTCTCTGTGCGATGGGAATGTGAGCTCCATGGGGATTTGAGTCAGGATGGCAAACTGCAGGTATTCCTTCTTGAAGACTTAAAATCAGTGTGGTAACTACAGGTGTCACTGCTTTCATTAAGCATTTAATTCCTGGTTTAATGAGTGTAACATTTGGGTTTATCCACACATTTTTATTCTTGCCTAACTGAGAATCTAAAGGATTAACAGGATGGGCACCAACTGTAGTACTTTTTATTCTGATACACTAAAGGTGCTTTCAATTTGCATTTTAACTTCAGCTCTGCTTTAACACTGATAATGCACAAAGCCCAGTGATATTATTACACTTTGACACTGAATTACCAGATAAATTACTTGTCAGAGTTAATTTGTGTTTCTGAATGTTTGGCAAAGAGTGACAGCTGCACAGAACTTATAATTCAGTGATGCATTATCTCAATGAAGGAAAGCAGCTTCCCCTGGAAAATACACACGAAACAAAATCTTAGGGGTCTAGATAAGGTGGTTTTAGATTAAAAATGTGATTGGGTGCCAAATAAGAGGATTATTTCTGGAAGTCAGATATAGCCAGAGGAAAGGAGATAAAGTGACTTGCCTCCTTTTGGGCTAAGAGTGGGATTTTGGATTATCATCAGGCACCTGTACTGGAAAAAGTTATTTCCCTTTTAAAGGGGAAAAAGAACAAAGTTACTGGTATTGTTCAAATTCAGTTTTGTGTTCAGTGTGTTCTTGTTTGCACTTTTTTGGTACATGTGATCTCTGCTCTCTGCCAGTGATGTGACTTTTCAAAATATCTGAAAGAAGACAGCAAGTAATTTAAAAACATGTGATGGCACTCTGATGCAAAATGAAACTTCTGTATTTCAAATTCAACATCCTTTAAATATAGGGAACATTTATTTAGTTTCCAGGGGAGAAAAAAATAAGTAGAAAAACAAAGGAAGCCTCTACTGCCTCTCCTGGTCTTCTTGTCATCATTTCTTGTATCAACTCAGGGTTACTTTTCCAACTAATATTTTCTCTATTTTAACATTTCTTAGTTCTCCCAACACTGGTAAAATTTTGGATGTTGTTCGACAGCCTTTGGAATGGGAGAATAGTGCTGATCCTGTCTGTTAAAAAACACCCCCTGATTACTGGATTTTCAGCCTTAACTCTATTAATTTGCAAAGAGAATTTTATAATCATGTATATTCATTGCTTCAATTCACAAAAGACATGTTTGGCGTGTGGAAATTAGAGCTCTAGAGATAAGAAACGCCCCCTCCCCCACCTAGGATGTGTAATTAGAGGGGCTCATTTAGTGGATCAGTTCTCAATTATCCATTAAGTGTAAGTATTTGAGTTAGATATGTTCTTTTGTCTAACGTGACTGAGCATAATTTAGCTTGGAGCATGTGAGGTGTTGGCTGCTGAAGGCAAACTGACAGATGACATTTCTTATAAATGGGATTCCTGAACATGAAACTCCTTGCATGTAGTCCGTGTTTATCCTGAAAGGGAGCTGGGAAGTCAAAGCAGAGCTTTGGAATATATAGCATTCTGTAGGGAATGCTTCCAGGGATGTGCTGGGTAGTTTCAATTTATTATAATGAGGTTTTGGTGTAATAAATACACATGGTAAATTGCAGAGGAGGCATTGGATAGGATTGATGGTAGCTATAACAAAGCTCTGTTTATGGATAGGTACATAAAAAAGATCAGATACTGCCACTCTCTAATTCAGACACCCTGCTGCTGAGAGAAAAATCTCTCTCAAGGAATTTGATCACTAAAAAAAAGGAATCCACATAGACCCGTTTGTGTATTTATGTGCTCTGTTTTGATTTTAACTTCTTGCAGTATCTATGGGCTGTTTTGTAAATGTTTTCACTTTCTGGTAAAGTCAGTCATTTGTTGTTTTAATGTCTTAAACTGTGAAACTTGCTAATACCTTGTACTTGCTCGGTTTCAGTCTTCATTTTTAAATATTCTTAACACCAACTAAACTACATTGCTGGAAAGTTTAACTGAAGTTGAGTAATACAGAAGAATTTCTGCAAAGGAAGCTAGAGGTGAATTTAGAGCACACACATGACTTTGTCACACATGATTTGTCTGGTTGGGTTTTCTTGCTCCATTGGGGGTTTTTTAGAGCATGTAAAGAATAGTGTTACCCAATGTAATAGGTGCAGGTACAACCTTCTCAGCTTCAGGAGATCTTGAGCACCACCAGTCTCTAAAATCACTTATTTAAATGATGCATGAGACCAGGCTAGCTGGTGCCAATGGAATGCTCTCAGAAAGGTCAGGCTTGTTTTGGGTGACGTGGTTTGCGTCAATCCTTTCTTGCATGCTCCCTCTTCTTGCAGGTTTAGGCTTGTCTAAAACTTTAATTTAGATTTCTCGTATAATCCTTATTGTCCTTGGGGGTGTGTACTAAGCTGTCTGGTTGCTAATCTATTAATCTTATTAGTAAATGTTTAAATATTGGACTGCACTTTATCTAAGTACCCTTATCACAAAATTCACCCAACACCAGATAGAACATAGAGTACTGGATAAAGGATTCAATGGCAAAATCAGCACCTGTGCTTCTTTTTGCATAATATATGTATATAATTTTTTTTCAGACTTTTCAATGTCAAAGTTTCATGCTCTAAACCAGATGTCCATGTCCATAAAACAAAGTTTTAGGCTGACAGCAGTAAAAAGTGCAGTAAACCACTTCTTACCACTTCTCTTGTTAGCAGTTGATGCCACCTGCTTTTCTCTCTGATGTTTCTTGTTGGTAGGATCAAACTGAACGCATGGCAGCCATTCCCAGCTGAAAAACCCTGCTTCTGCTTGAGATTAAAAAAGCTGCTGAGTCCTGATTTGCACCCCTTCCTTTAAATGAGTTGACCTAGAAACAGATTTCTCCTTACTTCGCAAGAGGTGCTCGTTGTAGCTGAGTGATGAAAGCAGCAGTAAGCTGGGAATTCACCCCGTGCCTTTTTGCACTCTTTTTGGGGTGAACTCCAGAGTTCTGGGGTCAGTAAAGCCTGAGGCAGAGCTCTGGCATTGCACTCAGTGCCTCCAGTTCGGGGCTGTGAGTGGCACTGGTTCAGACTGGGCTCTTTGGGGTGATCAGCCTGTACAGTTCAAGGATTTCTCAGCTCACTTCCTCAAGTTGTGTAAAAGCAAGGGTCTTCTGTGATGGGCAAAGCACATGGACATTCTGATTCAGAGCTCTCGGCTTTTTGATAAAAACCTGACTTTCATGAAAGCAAATAAAGCCTGAGGCACTGTTTAAACCCTGGAATTATGCCCAGTAACCATGTTCTCTGCTCCAACCCACCTCTCATCACTTAGTTTCAAACCAAGCTTTATCTGTAGATTTATTTTTCTTTCCAACTCCCTTTCATACCATAGATATAAAGCAGAATAATTAAGCTTTTTACTGGTCATTTGCTGTTGTTTTGCACAGATTTATTTCAGCTAAGTGGCTTTCAAGTGCATACAAAGAATGATAAGAGAAGGTTTTACTTGAGCACTTAAACTATAAACCATCTGCCTGCGAAATGTGGGGTTGGTTTCCCATCAAGTTTTTTAAACCTTACTGATTGCTTAAAAGCAGCAGGATGCAAGAGAGCATGGTGTAATACTCCTAAATAGGTTTGTCATGGCTGCAGGAAGTTTTAATTTTGAAACTGGGCTTTCACTTCTGCTCAGAGCATTTTTGTATTTCATATGTTCAAAGTCACATTGAGTTGTGTTGAGGGCAGCGTATAAATAAAGGGCTCAAGCTTTATGGTCAGCTGTACCATAGATGACCCTTTCTTTGTAATTAATCAGCTTGGAAACCTTCAAAATGCTTTCTTTTTTGTCTTGTTTTGTTTCCATGGGCTTTTGTGTGTAGATGTATGTCCTCCACAATAATAAACAAATGCATTTTCCACCATCCAACTCAAGCAACTGGGGGGCTTGGTGCATGGTTTTACAAAGAAAGGATGGATTTCTTTCTCTTTGGGTATAATTTACATATTATATTTTCACTTTTGGATATGTATCTATTTGGATATATATCCATTTTTTATATATATACATTGGAATATTTGCATATTATATATATATATGTAAAAAATATAAAATTCCTTTATATAATTCTCTATCAGTAGAGCTAATCCACAAAGTGTGGATATCATCACATAAATATTGCTTTCCATCTGGGTGTTGATGACAAAAGGTAATGTCCTTTGCCACCTTCTCCTACTCTAGTTACCTTCTCTAAATCTGTGTCATGCTTCTAATGAGAAATATGAGAAAAATCTGGTTTTATTCCCATAATAATTCACTATTTGAAAGGTTGAAGCGTATATTTATGTAGCTTCTATGAAGGTAGAATCCTAGAAGGGCTTTTAAGAAGGTGGAGGTGAGCCAGTGGACACCAAACATCTGGATCTGGCTTTGTCCAGGGTTTGGTTGCAGCACTGCTTGTTCAGACTTGCACCTCTGGCTTGGCAAGTTGGGATCAAAGTGAGGGAAAATTGGAAAGCAATGGTTATAAACATTTTGTAGCCTGTGCCTAGGACAGACATCCAGGGTGGAAATAACTGATTGGCATATTTTGGAAAGCAGTTAGTCAAGAATCTGGGCTTAAGGGGAAGAGTACTGTAATATGTAACAGCTAAAAGAAAGAGGCTGTTTGCAGTTCATCTGAAAGTACACGGTAATTTTGCAACCTTCATTATGACAATTTCACCACGGGGAAAAAACTCTCATTATATGAGCATTGACATGCTTTGATTAAAATTTTAAACATTTGTGACAAGTGCAAATTTTCCCACATTTACCAGCATGTGGAGAATCTGCAGGGGGCTTGAGGACCTTTTCTGATAGATGAATAAAGTGTATTTTACTCGAACTTCTTAATGAAGATGTTATATCTTCAATCTCAAATTTAACTTGAACTCAAGTTACCCTTACACTTACCAGAAAAGTGTGTGTATTTCAGCTGCCACAAAAAGAACTCTTCATGTACTTGAAAGTGCAGAGCAAACTTCTTTTCTTGTGACTGGAGAGCAGGGCTGAGTCCCCACAGAGCAGCCTCAAAGATGAAATCAGTAGATGCTGGAATAGATTTTAATCCCTGATTTTGAAATTATGGTGTACATGTCTGCTCACACATCACTGCCCTCTTGGGTTTGACTTCATTTGGAGGGGATCTGTGCTCCTGGATATGGCACATGTGCTGAGTGCACTGCTTGAGCAGCAGTCTTAATTCAGTAATTTTACTTTGCAGCTTAAAAGCAAATGCAGAAGGACCAAACTTCCAGTTCTTACATGCAGTGATGGGGAGGCCAAAAGTTTTTTGGAAGCTGGCACTGTCTGATGACAGGTGCAGCTGGGAAATAGATTGCAGTTCTTCAACTTCTGCAGAAGTTGTGTCACTCCAGCTAAAAGGGAGTTTGAGCATTAATAGGATAAGCAGAATGGCCTTTAGCCCGTGCTTTCTGGCTTCCAAATATTGCAGGAAAAACTCTGGACTCCTGTAGGGAAATACCTCAACAAAGATGCTTAGTGAAGGACTTATTTGCAATCCAAAGTGTTTGTGAAAACATATTTTTCTAAAATATATCAGGTGTCCCAAAATGAAGGTGTCTGTGGGCCTTTCAGGTATTCAAGAGCAAAAGAGAAAGCATATCCAAGCCCCTGGATATGTAGCTTGCAAAGAGAAAGGAATCTTCAAACAGTGGTGTTGTCCTGATCTGCAGCTGGGAAAGCCCACAAGTCTTTCCCTGGTGATTTTTAGATAGCTCTCCTCACTGTAAGAGAAGTGTTCTCTATCATCTGGACAGTTTAAATTCTTCCAGTGGTTTTAAGTATGGCAAAATGTGAAAAGTGCTTAAGAGGACTCATGGATGAAAAATGCATGCCGAGCTAGCTAACCCAGAAATGAAAATGTAACGTCTGATTGAGCAAGTCCTGAAATTATGGATTTCTTGATCAGGACAAATAGAAAATCATATTTATGTCCATGTACTTTTT
>VYXF01012295.1:17287-41374 GCA_013397295.1 Polioptila caerulea | reverse complement strand
GGGGGGGGGATGGGGTGGGGATGTTGCGGCTCCCCGTAGTTTATCTCCTATCAGCCGGGAGGCGGAGAGCTGCGCAGGGATGCGCCTCGGACCGCCCCCAGAGCTTCCCGGATTTCGAAAAGCCCGCGCTCCGCAAAGATTAGCCGTTGCTCTTGGGCTTTTCTAGTGGCCAGCAATTCTCGGGTTAAAAAGGCGCTCCACCTTTTTCTTTACATCCACTGGACGGAAGAGGCTTACGAACTCCCTGGTAGGTCTGCACCGCCTCTCCCACCTCCCTCATCCTCTTTGGGCTTTTTCACTTCCAGTCGTTTTGCGCCCGCTGTGGAAACTAGGGCCAGCCGGGTCCGAGAAGTTCTCGGTTTCCAGCTGCCTTGGCGCTTCCCGCAGTCCACCACTTCGGTGCTCAAACCCTCGCTCCTTGGAGCTGCCGCACTCAGTTCTTTGCCGGATGTTCATTTTTTGCACACTTCCAACCCTAAAAGCTTGGTATTTTCTGCACACGTAACAACCTATAGCTCTGGTCACTGGCAATTCTCCCGTCTCGCGTTAAAGGATGCAGTGCACGCTTCTTTTTACCGCGATTGGTCTGTGAAGAGGTGGCTTATTGTGGGTATGAGGAGATCATAGCTTATGGGCAGGGACTTACTTTTAACGAGCACAAAGCTCGAGCAAAGTTATCTTTAACTTAAGAGATAACTAATATATTATAAGAAATTGTTCCACAAAGCTAGAAAGTGTTTGCGTGCAGGAACACTGAATGTACCGCCTATATAAGCTCCAGTGATTATACTGTCCATTACAGGAAAAAATTACCATCAAACCAAAAATTCGTGTTAAACTTGCAAAGCTGGGTTGGGCAGTGTAGTATAGATACCTGCTGGAAAAAGGGAGTGCAGTGGCAAAGAGCAAGAGTGGCCTGGGAAGGCATGCTGCAGGGATATGTGTGATGTCATCTTCATGCCAATTGCACCACTGGCATATTAGTTAGTAACCCTAAATCACCATTTCTCATCCCCCTTTCCCCTCAGCTTGTGCACTGCTAGCCCTACAGATGCCATCTCATCTCAGTTATGGGAGAGCTGTGCACAGCTCCAGACTGATTCTCCCTCAGAAATGGCTCATGTTAAATTACCAAGTCACTGACATGGTGTCTGATCACTGTGTGTCCCTCCCCCCAACATCACCTTCAGCAGGATTCTCTAGCTAATAAGAAGATTCCTATTCCAGACATAAGAAAAGCTGATATCCTAAGAAAAACTGTTTTGCTATCATGGCTCAGATTTCTAGCTAACCTACTGGACTGAGGTTCAATTGCATGATTTATGATTGCAGTGAAGAGGGAACATTTCACCCTTCTATGACACATTTTTTGGACATATGGTCCTTCATTTATTTCGTCAAATATGTTAAGATACCTCGTGATACTGGAAAGAAAGAAGATATATGACCTCTGCTCAGTATTTTCTAAGGTGTGCTACATGTTGGTGTTTATTGTTTGGTCATACTTTGACAAAAAACAAAAGGATATACTTTATGACTAAATGCTAAACTGCCCCAAAATTAGAAGGAAGGTAAAAAAAACAAAAAAAAAACCCAAAAAAACCAAAAAACCCCCAAAGTTTTAATATTGCAATTTATTACAAGAAATACCTGCTTTCATTTGTTTTCTCTTCCGTAGGGTCAGCTGTTTATTTCACAGATGTTCTAACTTAATAAATGTCAATACCAAAAGTCTATTATGTTTCAATAATGGCAAGTGGACCAGTGAGTTAGTAAATGTTTGCATATAGCAGAACAGACATAGGAACCTGTCAAGAATTCTGTTTAAGTTACTCCTCCCAGAAGAACAAATCACTTTCTACAGACGAACATCTTTTATTATGGGGTTACAGAATTTTTGATCAGCATTAGTCACCACAAAGCCCAATTGCCTGTCAGATTACCACAAAACTAAGTAATTTTCAAACGATGTTTCTTCATGTCTTCATTCTCTCTTAGTGGGTTATGTTATTCCCATACTTCTTGTGTATCTCTGTGTCTTTCACAGCAGTTGTTTTCAGGTGAAAGTTTATTCTGCGTGGCCTCGTCGTGTCTTTGAAAAACAATAAAAAGTCTCCCTTAGGGCCTCAGTTCTTAAAAACATCAAAAGTGGAGTTTTATTGCAAGCGAAACTACTCTACTAATTTAAGAAATCTTTTGTGTTTGATAGAGAAAATCGGAAGCTAGACATCCATGAAAAGCAAACTATGTTAGTTCAGGCACAAAGAGGATTAAAATTTGTGCAGGAAACCATGTTGATAAGACAGGGATGTTTTAGTTATTGCTGAGCAGTGCTTTCACAGATCCAAGGCCTTTTCTGCTTCTCACACCACCTGACCCATGAGGAATGCGGGAGTGCACAGGGAGGTGGGAGGGGAGGGGACAGCCAGGACAGTTGGTCCCAGTTGACCAAAGGGATATTCTGAGTCATGCAGTTTCATGCACAGCAGATAAGGCTGGGGGGAAGAAGAAGGGAGGGGAGTATTCCAGTGAAGGCTTTTATCTTGACAAGTCACAGTTACGCATGACAGAGCCCTACTCTCCTGAGGGTGGCTGAACACCTGCCTGCCCATGGGAAGCAATGAATTAATTCCTTGTTTTCCTCTGTTTGCATGCATGGCTTTTGCTTCACCAATTAAACTGTCTTTATCTCCTACACAAAGTTTTTCACTTTTCTGATTTTCTCCCCCTCTGGGAATTTCCCTCTCTGGGAATGAGTGAGGGAGCAGCTGCATGGTGTTTAGTTGCTGGCGGGGTTAAACCATGACAGCTGAATAAAGCAGAGAAAAAGTCCTTCCTGTTATCCTGGGCTAAATAAGTTGTAAAATGTAAGTCATGTACATTTCAAGACTAAGTTTACAGGTTCCTAAAAGGAAGGAGCTCACCGGTGAAACACCTTCAATGTATAGGCAGGAGGCTGGGAACAGCCAGTATGGAGTCTGGAAGAGTGAACGTAAATAGCATTAATACCAGACCTTTTCTCTGCTGCTTGCATGTCAGTACAGATTTGAACCAGCTTGAATTTGGGTACAGAACCGCATTTCAATCAGACATCTTTAACACAGTATGATTACACAACAGAGTTTTCTTTCCACAAATTTCCTTTTTAATATCCAGGTCACAATGCACCCAGTGTACTTCCGGACACAGGGTTACCAAATGCTTTTTTACGTGGGAATTTGAGATCTCTCCTCTACATAACATGTTGTCAAAGCATAATGAAGTCATCAGTGTGACTCCTCCTGGGACCCCCATTCAGTCTCCATACTCAATTTTGGACAATTATTTCTAGGTTTGGAATTATTTTGCATTCTGACTTCCATTTTGCACATAGTGTTTTGTTGATCTCTTTGCCTTTCCATTCCCATATGAGTTCTGTTCATCAGTCCTGCATGTACTGCTGAGACATCAGTGAAACCTCAGTTACTGTAGGATTCTTTTTTCAATTATTTCAAGATGGGGCTGCCAGCAGCTGTGGAAAAATCAAAACTTAAAAAAATAATAGGATTATGGCTTACCTCAAATGCTGAAACTTAATCTAAAAGAAGTAGTAAAAGAAGTCCATACTTACAGCACAGAGGTGTGAGATGACAGCCAAGGGCCAAGGCAAGGATGGCCTGCACTGTTGTTCCTGTGTTATCTGTGCACATAGAGAGATGCATTGTTGATGTCATGACAGAATGACTGGGTCGAAGGGAGAGCTCCTGGGAAGATAGGATGGTCACCCTTTGGCTCGGAAGAACAGCACAAATGGGAAAAGGTCATGATCTGAACTTTGAAGGACACGTGGCCAAAAGAGTAATTTTCCCTGATAAAGTCAGTTATAAATAAAATTGCTCACTCACTACTGCATATGCTAATAACTTTTATGAAGTATATGCTACAACATACATGACTATATTTCTCAATACTCCAGCTAGATCATGCCGTACGTAAGGGCAAGAGTGGGATAAGATTAAGTTGTTTATAAGGAGGGTAGAAATTTACCCTGTTTGGGAGGAAGACAAAAAGACCCTGCAGACAGTCAACAGGCTAATCTCCTCTCCCTCCTCCCAGCTGGGCAGGCCTTCTTAATAAGCTTCTTCACATCATCATCATCATCATCATATCTGGGTTAGCACAGCATTACTGTTCTTGCTGGAGCTCAGTCATAGTGTGTTTAGCACTGGCAGTTTTGAATTTGTAGTTCTGTTGCTTCAATAAACTACACTACTCTCCAGTCTGTGTTTACAGAAATTCTTACTGAATGCAACCAGCTCTGTAGAGCTGAATTGTTAAACTGCACTATTTGTAAATTTGTGCTCATGCTTCTTATTTGACACTACGAGGCATGCAGTGTTGAATTTGTGGGAATCAGAAATTAAGGCCAGCTGCACCCAACCCCTCTGATCTCTGAGGACTAGCTGGAATGCAAGGGTGTTAATTTCCTGCCAAGTTTCTGTACTCTTAATGCAACACAGAGGTAAGTCTGTATGTTCTTTGAATGTCTCTTCCAATGGAAATGATTCAATGAATCTAAGTTACTGTTTAATTTTATCAAACAGGCCTCACAGAACAGGTGATATTTGATGTTTAATTTAGAATCAGCTGTGAGAGAAGAGCAGGAACTTGTTGGGTTTTCTGCTGCTGCAGAAATTGCTCCTGAGCTATTAAAAGTCCTTTTTTCCCACACCCGAGGTGAAAGAAGAAGCTGAGAATCTTCGGCTCTTATTTTCAAGGTTGTTTATTTTATCTTATCTATAACATTCTTTCTCTGACCTGCCGTGGTCCTTCTGGCAGGACAGTCCGAGGCACACTCTACGCCCTTGAGGCGGCGTTGATCTTTTATACTAAAAGCAACGTGTACATTATTTACAATTATTTTCCAAAACTTATCACCTATGTTAGACAGTAGCTGCTCTAAACCAATCACCAGTGCCACCATCACAGCAAGAAAATAGAGCAGGTGAAGAAGGAGGAAGAAACCTAAAAACCACGAGGTTCCTCCATCTTGGCCTTACACCAATATACTGAAAACCCAAAATCTACTTTTTCACCCTGTAACTAACTTATTATTATTCAATTTAAATTCTCGTGACTTGTAATTCTTCACATAAAGCTGACAATCATTCCCATGGGCTAAAATGCAAACCACAGGTGTCTTGGGTGCCGAGGTCTCCGAGCCGCCTGCCTGGGTCTCTGAGCCTCCAGGGCAGTTCGAGACAAGACCTGAGTTCCCACAGAGCTCAGTTCAAAACTTGCTCCCCTTTATTAGTTGTGTATTTCTGTCAACAACTAAAAAAACTTATGCTATAAACAAGCATCACTTAAAAACCAATCCTTTTCCAAATTATTTCTGATATTTTGCAAAGCAAGGAGACAGCAAGAGACAGAGGAAAATACTACATGTAGTCACAGATCCTTGGGGAGAAGCAACTCATTATGGAGCAGGATTTACATTATGAGGCTTTACCTTCATTTTATTCCACTGGAAAACAAAGGAGGAAAAAAAAAAACAAAGCAGAAAGAAAATCTCAGCTTAAGAGAACGGGACAACTTATGACAAGCTGCTTGTCACGTGATTTGCTCAGGATTCTGTCATAGCCTCATGACAGGCATCTGCAAGTGGTAACAGCTCCCGGGGAAGATCTGTGATAGAGCCAGAGTCCCTGAAGTCTGACTGAGCAGACTGAAGATCTGGATTTTCACAGCAGAGTAAGTTCAGCAAGTTCTGCAGCGGGTAGTGCTAAACTGCCCTGTTGGTAATGCCCTGGGGACTTGCCTGTGTACTCAGAGAGTGGAAAACTTGCTGCAAGCATGACACCAAGTGTATCGTTACCAGTGCAGGACAAACCTACCTTAGTCCCAAAATCTGCTGGAAGTGAGAGGAGCTGACTACATCGTGCCCAGTTTCTCCTGATAGTCCGGTCTCCCACAGCAGTCCAGTCATGGTCCCTGAAATTCCCTCCCTGAAAGGAGCAAACTGGCCTTAGGAAAGATAACACCATGACCTGAGCTGTTGCATCCCCACTGAATTCCAGAAGTATCTCCATAGCCCAGACGAGAATACTATCAAGTTCCTTGTGGAACAGAGACTTTGTTAGAGGTTTTAAATTTTATGACGTCTCTTTCAGAGTTTTGGTATTTGTCTTACCACATTTGGGTTTCCTTTTCGGCCCATGCTGCAAAGATGGTGCATGAACCTGTGGCAGGTCCCAGTTTTTTAATTTGTCAGTGAGGGAGGGGCCACTGAACTGGGATTTCTCTGCTAACAGGTGCAACGTCTCTATCCGTGCTCTAAGGGAAGAAAGATTATTGTTCAATCTTTTGTTGTATCCTCACGAAAGCGCACATTACAGAAAGCTGCCCAGCCAGTAACAAAAAATAAAAAATCCATTATCAAGCAATAAAAAATGTCCACGAGAGGGCAGCAAACTCTCAATACAGGAAACATTTTTTATCCTTCCTGGTAATGTACAGGTCTAAAACGATCTACTGAATAATTTTTGCTAAATACTTCTTGATTTCAACAGCAAAATCTTAGGACATTTTCCCCTGCTAAAGAGAGAAAAACCAGAATTAATAAATGCCCAAGAAATGCAAAAACATCCTTCTTTTCAAGTATTTAATTTTTCAATCACTCTAAAAATAGTCATGGTCTTGTCTATGCCACCACTGCACTGGAAAATACCCTAAAGATATTAGTCGAAAAGAATACTTTTACCTTAAAAAATGAAAGTGAAATATAAAAAATCTTGATTAGCATATCTGTACTGCTAAATTCACCTTGAGATAACATTCGGAGATGGCGGGAAATGAAGATGTGAAAAAAAAACCTGAGGACGGGTGGATTTTCTCAGAAACACGATTGGACAGAATTTGCTGCAATATTACCCATTAAAAAAAAAGTGCAGTCACTGTATAAACAGAGAAGCCACACAGGAGAATCCACACAAGCAGGTGAAACTGAAATACGTAAGACCTACAACTTCGAAAATAACAAATCAGAGCATAATTAAAGTGAATCAAAGGGCAGGGTAACTTTCTATGAAAGAGTTTTTTCTTTTTAACGATCACGACATATCAAAGCCTTAAAAAATACGTGAATCATTACAAAAAAAAAGACACTCTGTCTTTGCTATCTGGAGCACAAGAAACGCACCGAAAAGCGACAGAAACCCCGAACCCATTGTACCTCGGGGAAGGGAAATTCACACAAACCCCGAAATTTTCTGCTCGCGGGCCGCGCGATGCAGAAAGCGGGGGCACGGCGGGAGCGAAGGGCCCAAGCCCCGCCCCCTGGCTCTGCAGTCCTCAACCAGGTCGGACCGCAGCGCATAAAGCCCGCGGCGCGGGCGGCCTCGGCTCGCAGCAGCAGCGGCAGCAGCAGCAGAGAGATCATGTCTGGTCGGGGNTTCCGATCTCTCAAGCGCCAGGGTCGCACCCTCTACGGCTTCGGCGGTTAAAGTGCTGCGCTCTTCCCCACAACACCGCGAATAAAACCACAAAGGCTCTTTTAAGAGCCACACACTTGTTTCCTAAACGGAGCTATGTTACTGTGTTAATAGTGTTTAAAGATGGTGACGATACTGTTTCGAAAGCTTGCCGAAATTGTTGACGCAATGTCGCGGAGACCAGACGGGTTTCTTGAACTCGTGCCTTTGCTGCTTAGAGAATTCGTCTTGGTATAATAAGGTGGTTCTCGTGTAGTCTGAATTCTCGTAATCTTTTCGAATGCTCTGTAAAAACCAAAATCGTGTTTCTTCATAGTCCTCTGATTAAAACAATTTTGTAAAATGTTATTCTAGGTCTTGATTTTTAATGTTTGCATTTACCTGTATAAAGAAATTTGAACAAATTTTTCAACTGGGGAGCAATCGGAAAGTTGCCCTGAGAGAAGTGTATTTTTCTTGTATTTCAATTTCCTCCCCTTCATTTCCTTGTGTATGATTTATTTGCTTCTAAAATAAAAGAGTGAAGTAATATGGTTTTCTAGTGATCATTTGTTGGGGTGGTTGGGAGCAGGAAAGGGAACGACTAAGAGGGAATGGACAATAAAAGCAAATTATGAACCTAGAACTGCATTTTTTAAAGAGGTATTATAAGAAGCCTTGTGCTAACATTTTTCTCATCACATACAAAGAGTGCTCCAGTCTGGGGATCACTTGACGGATATTTTTCTTGTACTTCGTGACGGAAAGGAGAAAACTGACTTTAACTTAATATGAAACCTTTGAAAATAATTTGATACTTGCAAACAAACCATCAATATATGTGGCCACGTCTGCTTTTCTCACATCTGTGTGAGTAGGGGAAAATTAAATATGAGAACAATACCATATTCTTTTTCAATTAATCTTGCTCACAAAAAAAAACCAACCCAAGTGTTACCATCATCACGGTGCTGCCTGATGATATGTAAAGCTTCTCATTCAGGATTTCCTAGTGAAATTAAAACATGAAAAACGTGAAAATAGCAGCCTAAGAGTTATTTCAGTCACTACAGCTTGTTACATACATGTCATAGCTACAAACTTGCGTCACTTGATTTTTTGAGTGCCTCTGTATCCACGTACCGGCCTATCTGTCCTTTGTGCTTTGGGGATAACGTGCCTATTCACATAAGGAGCTCCGTACGGCACTGAAAGAACCTTTTTCTCCGTCTATAACCAGCCCATCATTAAAAAAAAAGCACAACAAAACAAAGACACAAAGAAAGAAAAAATAAAGCGCAAATAACTGCAAAATTTTAGCCTCCACGCTGTTCGCGGTCTGCCAGGAGCCCGGCGGAGACGCAGAGCGGCCGGAGGGAAACGGGCCGAGCTGGGATCACACGGCAGCCAATGACATCGCGCGTCTTGCGGTCCAATCAGAGACGAGGCAGCTCTATAAATAACGGCGTTGCGGCTTCTACTGTACTCATTTCTCTCTCTCTCTGAGACTGCGAGTGTGCTACGATGGCGCGTACGAAGCAGACGGCGCGTAAGTCGACGGGCGGCAAGGCGCCCCGCAAGCAGCTGGCCACCAAGGCTGCCCGCAAGAGCGCGCCGGCCACGGGCGGCGTCAAGAAGCCGCACCGCTACCGGCCCGGCACGGTGGCGCTGCGCGAGATCC
The DNA here is from genome assembly GCA_013397295.1 of Polioptila caerulea. Lineage (NCBI taxonomy): Eukaryota > Metazoa > Chordata > Aves > Passeriformes > Certhiidae > Polioptila > Polioptila caerulea. The sequence goes on along the minus strand of VYXF01012295.1, from coordinate 32,242 downwards.
GCCGCTACCAGAAGTCCACGGAGCTGCTGATCCGCAAGCTGCCCTTCCAGCGGCTCGTGCGCGAGATCGCGCAGGACTTCAAGACCGACCTGCGCTTCCAGAGCTCGGCCGTCATGGCGCTGCAGGAGGCCAGCGAGGCGTACCTGGTGGGGCTCTTCGAGGACACCAACCTGTGCGCCATCCACGCCAAGCGCGTCACCATCATGCCCAAGGACATCCAGCTGGCCCGCCGCATCCGCGGCGAGCGCGCCTGAGCCTCCAGCCGTTCAACTCCACTATGCGATCCTGAATCATTCTCTTTACACCCTAAAGGCTCTTTTAAGAGCCACTACATTGCACAAGAGAGTTGAGGCACTGCCTTCTTAAACATTCTTAAAGCTCAGGGATCCTGAAGTTCTTAAAAATATTGCAATTCCAATGTGAGCATGCCAGTAATTTTTAATAGTTACCTTTAACTGCTTTCTTGTTAAAAGCAATGTTGCATGCTGTTTTAGTGGAGTGCTTGCTGATTCCTACTTGGCTGCAAAATGAGTAAACCATACAAAGCTAAGACTGTATAAATACAGCAAATGGAAAAGACTATAGTAAAACAACCCTTCTATTTTTTCATGCCCCTTCTCCCTCTACTCCCTCTGCTCCCACTTCCAACTTGATACTTTCTGTGTATTATTTTATTTGGAATAGTCAGTGTTTTACTTAAAAGCATTGTGGACGGTATAACCTGATTTTTCATTAAAAGGAAAACATCAACTTTCAAACGGATTTTATTAACTATTATACTCTTTAGTGTCTTTAACTGTGATGTACTCCTGAAATTGTAACTGGATATCTCAGCCTTACCTCTATCATACAACTAAAACAGAAGTGCTAAGATTATAACCCTAATGCTAGGATTAAAAATTGACAAATTCAATAATTTAGTCTAATTGTCTTTATTTTGTGTCTGTGTTTATGTGTTATGACTGACATAAGGCTGGAGAAGATGACCAAGAGGAATCTTACAGGGAAATCCAGTGGTTGCTGAGAAATCGCCTCTCTTCTATTTTACTAATACATGGAGATGACTGGCACAGAGAAAGTTTTGTGGCTTCTGTTTTGGATGACATCAGCTGAGGAAAAATAAGCAGCTGTCAAAGGGAGACCTGTAGGAAATAGGCTTATACTGTTTTGAGAGTTAAATGGTTTTATATGGTGACAGAAAACTGAGTCAGTAGAGGAACATGCACGGGGAGATCAAACGTCAACACTCAGTAGAATTTAGTTGATTCAATAAAACTTTTTAGTCAGAAATTACAGTTGACATTTAGTTCAATTTTTGCTTGTGCCAAAGCTTACAGACTGTCACTGTTTTAGTATTTTAGAGAGGTCAAGTTTTCTACAAATTCACCAGTAGAGCACTGAGATTTCTATTGATTTTGCTTTGCTGTCACAACATATTTTCCTCTGTCCTTGACAATAGACTCCAGCCAGTCCAAAACCCTTCTGTAATTGTTACCAGCCAAACTGTTCTGAAATTAAAATCCTTCAAGTAGTTGAGTACAGAATGTGGGGAACCCTGTAAGTGGTTTCATATGGTATTTTGCTGAAACAATACACACAAGGTAAACATAGTATAGACAAGAAATATGCATAGCATACCGATGGAGGTATGAAAGTACATATAAATGCATATAAGTAAATGTTATATATACCTGAGTACACACCTTTATATGCTCTTTTTCCGTTCATAAATTTCAATTCTTTTCAGATCGATCCATCTCTTTCTCACTGCCCTCTGCCTCGGCACCATCTGGCATTGTTTTTCTGCAGTTCTAATATTACATGGTGTATTAAATAATAGAAACTCTTTCACAGCTGATACTAGATGATTGCTCTAAGTCTCTTTTAGTTGAAATTGTTCTATTATCTTTTATTCTTTCATTTGTACACAACCATTTGCAGAGTATGGGGTGAGCATTTATAACAGTGGCTTTACTCCTTCTGGAGGAGTAAAAAGGTTGTGCTTAAATGTAATTTAAAAGGAACTATACTATTATAATATGAAAGGTAACAATATGTCTGCCTACTCTCTAAGACTTCAGTAGTCTCCGTCGTGATACTACTTCTTGCTACACACTTGCAATTTTTTACTGGTTTAAACTTCGTAACTAGGCCCAAATTCGAGGTTGTCAAAGGTTTAAAGGGCTAAAACCTTAGAAGTGTTACAATTGTAAATACAGAGGCAGGGGGCACTGGTGCCTGCTTGTTGTGCACACCCAGGCTCTATAACGAGTCTTTCCTGATCTCAGTCTGGGGGATCTGCTCTCAAAATTGAATGAGGAAAATATTCATTATGGCTGGTAAGTTTTTAGTAACTTCTCCGTGTTCACAGGTCGTATATCAGTGATATCCAATAAAATTGCAAAAAGGGACTGGGTAGGATCTTACAGCATTGACGTGATGCTACTTCTTAGAAATACTACAGGGGTTCTTTATTTATTTATTTTTCCTGGTTAGTGTTAAATATGCTCTATTACAACTGAAGCAGAAGGAAGAAAGAAGGACTGAGGTTACCCTTTCGTTTATTCTTTTCTCTGACTTTTAGGGGAACACAGAACTTTTATGTCCTACTGAAGTATTTCCCTCTCTCCCCAGGCTTTTAGTTAAAAGTTTCTTATAACATCATGTTGCTTAATCAAGACAAGGAGAAATCTTCATCTTGCTACCATATACAACTCTCCTTTCTTTCCAACCTTGTTCCAAAATCAGGCCATGACGATTAATAAATTCATTCAGGGGGCTTCATGTGGGAAGAAGGAAAAAAAAAAAAGAAGGGAGAAAATTAATATAAGAGATAAAAGGCAGAACTCCGCAAACAAATCTTTATGCTGTCCGATTGGGACACTCAGCAAGTCTTTCTTCTTTCTTTTCCCAGCGACCCAAGTGCTGTCTCTGACAGACGGGGTCCGTAGTGCAGCATCTCAAAGCAGCCAAATGTTGCCCAGAAGCCCCCAATGACAACAGGTGGCCACTCTGGCTTCTAACAGCAGCCTTCAAGTGCTCTCCCACCCTCAGGATTGTTGCATCCCAAATACCAGATGTGAATTGTGACAGATGGAGAGAAGAAAGGGAGATGGTTTCAAAAACAGCTGGAGAAACACCAGCTACTAATGAATCTGAGATTTCATTTTTAACTTCCTATTTTGATTCTCAGACTCTTGTTAGTCAGACCTTGTCTCATAGTTAGAATTTGAACAAAGGTGGGACCTCAGAAGGCTGAAAATTGCATATCTGTCCTTCTAGAATCTCATGAATAATCCTACAGGACTGGCTGCAGAAATGACAACTCAGCATTCATCAGCTATGGTGATCACTACCGGAGAAATGCAAATTCTAAGACAAATACTTTTATTTTCATTAGTGCAAGAATACATACATTTCCCCTCCATGATTTTTATAAAAATTACTCAAACTCCCCCAACCCCAAAAAAACCTAAAAACACAACCTTTACACCACCACCACCCCAGTTTTGTATTACTATTGTAACAAATCCGGGAAGTTTTGGCAAGTTATACCTGTCTACAGTACTTTTCAATCAGTATTTGGCCTTTTCATTTACTTTTCTGTGCTGCAAGAAGCCTCATGCACCCTGTGACACCAGCATGATCATGTATTTTTTTGAGACCAGATATAAAAATTTATATCAAACCTGATTTATTGAGATGGATATCCGTGTTCCTGGTGTTAAGGATCGTTGAAATAAGGTGGCAGCCCCCCTTACGGCAATCTGAGTTAGCTAGGTTAGACAGTAACACAGGAAGTGACACCAGACAGAAATAGAGGGAGTTTCTGCTCTTGCCTTGAAGCAGGCAGCCAGGGTAGAAGATGCTGATTTCCTAGGCCCAGGTCCACTTCAGACACAGTTGCCCATTTAGCCCCCTCCACCCCACTTTTCTCCCAAAAGCTGTCACATACATCAGTCATAGGGATGTATGTAAATCCCTCCATCCTGTCTGAGACTGCGAAATCACCTTCCTTTAATAGGTTTGCCTCAAATTTCGGCCATTCGATTTGTCTTCTTTCCTTACCTAGTGTTCCTAAAATGCTCGTTACCCAACTGTTTTGCAAAGCACTCTGTACGAATTTTAAACAGTGCTACAGCTCTTTTTGATGTACATGTGGTGGCTCTTAAAAGAGCCTTTGGGTCTACATGAGCGGCGACAGGACACTCAGGCGCGCTCGCCGCGGATGCGGCGGGCCAGCTGGATGTCCTTGGGCATGATGGTGACGCGCTTGGCGTGGATGGCGCACAGGTTGGTGTCCTCGAAGAGCCCCACCAGGTACGCCTCGCTGGCCTCCTGCAGCGCCATGACGGCCGAGCTCTGGAAGCGCAGGTCGGTCTTGAAGTCCTGCGCGATCTCGCGCACGAGCCGCTGGAAGGGCAGCTTGCGGATCAGCAGCTCCGTGGACTTCTGGTAGCGGCGGATCTCGCGCAGCGCCACCGTGCCGGGCCGGTAGCGGTGCGGCTTCTTGACGCCGCCCGTGGCCGGCGCGCTCTTGCGGGCAGCCTTGGTGGCCAGCTGCTTGCGGGGCGCCTTGCCGCCCGTCGACTTACGCGCCGTCTGCTTCGTACGCGCCATGGCTCACAAGGCACCGACCGAGCACTCGGATCAACAAGAGAATGAGCGAAGGTGGCTGCCGCGGCGGCTTTTATAGCCTGTTCGCGCTCTCTGATTGGCTACCCGGAATGCGCCGCTTCTATTGGGTAATTTCAAATTCGAAAAGCCCGCCTAGAAAGCGCGCGCCTTCCCCAACGGCTGCCCGCTCCCAGCGCACCCAGCGGCCTCCCCCGGCCTCCCCCGGCCTCCCCCGGCCGCTTTTGTTTTAAGGGTGGACTCCTTCTTTTAACATCTTGTACAGTCTCCCTCAAAAATGAGATCTTTACGAAGAATTGCTTAAACGGGAAATGAGAAATTGCAAAATATGCTAAGCTGAATGCTTTAAAAAATCATGTTTGTTTGTTGTTTGTTTTTTTTCTCTAAGTGACTTATTTTTTCTGAATGTGAATCGTAACAGTATTTTGGGGCTTGGATTTTCGTTACTATGGAGTGCGTGGGGCCGTGTACTGTGAGGGAGTTTTGGTGGGAGAAGTTGGGTTCCACTTAGTGTAACTTTCATCTGGTAGAGTAAATGCTGGGATCAAAATATATTTGAAATGGAAGTTTACTAACCCGATAGAGAGTCCTTTCAAATGACTGACTCTCTCAGCATGCAAAATATCATTAGGATGTTGAAGTATAGTAATGCATAAGATAAAATTTCCTTTTTCCTTTCCACACATCTGTGCAATATTTCCCTATTCGGTGATCTGTCGATGGAGCCCGATCACAGAGGGGCTTTCAGGTGAAAGGCAGGTACAAAGAACACCTCTGGCACCTCACATTAAAGTGTATTCCTAACCCTAAAGGCAGAGGAAGCACAAATAATGAACTATGTCCTACACACTACAGAGGACAAAGGCAGTAATTTATTAACTTTGAAAAGGGACTTAGGGAGCTGATACCTCTCATGTTGCTTTTAGAGTCATTACTTCTTTTATATTTAACATGTATCTACTTTTACAACACCATGAGGGGCAAAATCCCCTCACAGATGAAATGCCCGGAGGGAGACACCTATGTGCTTTCAAGTCGTCAGCACGGAAAGAGACAACGTTCAACTTCTTTTTTAGCTTCCCTATACAGCAAATACATAATCTTGAACATAAAATGTTTTCATAACCTTCAAAACAGTACATTCGATGATCACGTCTGAGGCGGCTGTCAGCGTTCTTCGCAGCCGGGATTAGTTACTTAGTAATGAGTTTATGTACTTTCTACAATTTTATGCTTTGTAACACTATGAAAAATCATGCATTTAAAGCAATAAAACACTCAAGGTATAAATTTGAAGCAACACAGCTCTTTTAAAGGTTTAAGTGTGCGGCTCTTAAAAGAGCCTTTGTGGTTTTATTCGCGGTGTTGTGGGGAAGAGCGCAGCACTTTAACCGCCGAAGCCGTAGAGGGTGCGACCCTGGCGCTTGAGGGCGTAGACCACGTCCATGGCCGTGACCGTCTTCCTCTTGGCGTGCTCCGTGTAGGTGACCGCGTCGCGGATGACGTTCTCCAGGAAGACCTTGAGCACACCGCGCGTCTCCTCGTAGATGAGCCCCGAGATGCGCTTGACGCCGCCGCGCCGAGCCAGGCGGCGGATGGCGGGCTTGGTGATGCCCTGGATGTTGTCGCGCAGCACCTTGCGGTGGCGCTTGGCGCCGCCCTTGCCGAGCCCCTTGCCGCCCTTGCCCCGACCAGACATGATCTCTCTGCCGCTGCTGCCGCTGCTGCTGCGAGCCGAGGCCGCCCGCGCCGCGGGCTTTATGCGCTGCGGTCCGACCTGGTTGAGGACTGCGGAGAAAGGGGGCGGAGTTCCCGCCATTTCCCCTGCGTGCGTCACCGACGACGAAACCTCGCTCGCTGATACCCATTAGGGTGCTGTAGAGTCTGACGGGAAAACCGAAGGATAAACCTTCTCCAGGAAAAAAATTCGAACGATGTATGTGTTCATACAGTTGGAAAGCTTTCTCTCCCCCCCTTAGATTTGTATAAGCCATTTGCATATGCGCGCGTATTGTCTTTTGTTGCATTGGCAGGGCTTGGTGTGAATTCCTTCAAACTCTCGTTATTTTCATGCTGTTTTTCATTAATACTTTTGGTTAATTTTTATTCAAAGTGCCATAAACGTTGCTTCCGAATTTTTAATGATTCGCGATCTCTTAACAGCTTTAAATTATTTTTCATAATATTTTATTTTATTGGTATCTTTATTTTCATTTCCACTTCCCATTTCTTAAATATTTGAATTTTACATCAGCAACTTTTTGTCTGTAAATACATATTAGCCAGAAGATGGAATATAGTCTTTTATATATTATTAGAGTTATATTAGTTTGTGACATCTGCTAATTTTGCTCATTTTGAGTTACTGAAATAGGGTAATTTTTTGGGTTTTTATTTTTACAAAATGACCTTTACTATATAACTGTAGACTGAAATTTCTGGTCCTTAATTAGTAAAAATATCACTCTGCTTTTTGCTATAGATTAGGCTTTTCAATATTTTGGGGGGTTTTCTTGTGAGTGTGTGTTTCTCTGTGTGGTTGTGTGTGTGGTTGTGTGTGTGTCCATATCAATACTGGAAACAAAACATATTTTGAATTATTATTTTCTGTGAAAGTCAGGAGTGGTCTTTGTCTTAGGATGTTCCAAATGTCATCATGAAAAACATCCTGAGCTGGTACAACTGAGAAAATGATACTTAAATAATGTTGCTTTTTTTTTTCTTGTCCTTTTACNTTTCTCTGTGTGGTTGTGTGTGTGGTTGTGTGTGTGTCCATATCAATACTGGAAACAAAACATATTTTGAATTATTATTTTCTGTGAAAGTCAGGAGTGGTCTTTGTCTTAGGATGTTCCAAATGTCATCATGAAAAACATCCTGAGCTGGTACAACTGAGAAAATGATACTTAAATAATGTTGCTTTTTTTTTTCTTGTCCTTTTACGTATGAAAGGCAAACATAATTTCCATGTACTCTTTTAAAGTGTTAAAGTTTAAGAAATCTTTCATTGTATGCTACTAGTATATCAAGGCTTGAATTTAGGTCAGCATTAGCCAAAAAAAAAAAAAATGTTGCCAGACAGCATATTTTAAGAATATATATGAATAACATCCTGGAAATATATTTGTATTTTCAAACTAATAGTTTTGAATTTAGTGTAAGTATTGGATAAGTTTTTGTATTCCTTGTTTTCCACACATTGGCCGCTGGTGCTTCCTTTCCTCTTTGAAATATTCTCTGTCACACCCAAAGGAAGAATGGAAATGCAATATGACTTCTGTGAACGAGACATGCTGTACAGATCCCTGCTTTGCACTGTATTCATGTGTATTCTTGTGATCTGACATACTGAAAACATAGATATCATCTGAACGAAAAAAATTAATTCTTCCCTTGTACTGAAAACCTGACCACTTTGGATGGACCAGCATCCACAAAAGAGGAGAGCTTGGAGGAGAAGGGCAAAGCCACAGTGAGCTGGAGGAATAATGCACTGTAAAGAAAAGTGCACTTATTTCTGCATCAGGGAGACTGAGGGGTTACCATGGTTTTAGCCAAGAGAGCTGCACCACTGAATCATCAGATTTCCTCAGATGAGTAACAAAGACTAACGCCTTTCTGAGCAAGCCAGATAAAAATTAGGGGTGGGCAGGATGGGCCCTGTACGTGTGAATCAGCCCAATATAAATTGTAAAAACTGGAGAACAAATAGAGAAGTTTGGAGATAGTGACAGACTTGAGATGATTTCAACCAGCATATTCTCCACAGGGACTGGGCGGGGGGGCAGCATTGATATTGAGCATATAGAGACCACTAATGAGAATTTGGTTTCCACAGTGATTCAACTGTATATAGCAAATGCTTTATTGTGTTGGGCTGCAATTTCAGTACAGTATCCTTCTGCTAATTAAAAATACAATGTAGCATCAAATATGCTCATGAGGAAAATTTGAAATTAAACATTAAACTCTCCTCATGTAGGACAGTTCTGAAAGAACCGGGATGGAAAGTATTCATCTCCTACAGCATGGAGATGGGATCAGCTGGGACCTGCCTCCACACAGGACTGTAAACTGCACAAGATCTGATTTCTTTGGCAGTCCTTAAGCGACTAAATCTACCCCAGTGGTCTTTGTTCTCTGTATCTCCATGCCCACATACCCCACCTTCAGTTCAGCACATAAGCCAGGCTAGAAAGCTGTGCTTACTAAAATAGAGCAGCCCACAACATTTTGGTAAAAAAAAATTTAAGCACAGAAAGCTCTGATTTTGGGATGGAGGCACAAAGATCAATATTTGCCTGTGTGGATTTACCATTTAGAAGGAATCTTCTGGCAGTAGCACAGGTGCAGAAATGCTTTATGCTGTCCAAGAAAAACTAGCAAATGCCACAAATTTAGCTTAATGACTGGTATACTGATTAATGTAGTATTTTCCCCACTTTCCCCTGCTAATTCAGACAGTCAGAGGTAGAGACACCCATTCTCATCTTTTTATTTAACCACTCCAGATGGTCAGAGATAAAAGAGTTTGGGCCATAGCCCTGGTTTGGGCTGTTTCCAACTTCCTTCTTGCTGCCGAATTCAGAAACTACACAGAGACTGATAAATCAAGAAAAGACCTCTGTCGTGGTCCAGCATCTTAGGATGACCTTTGAGGATGCAGTTTGCCATTCACACAGAGTGACTTGCGGATCAGGTGATTCACAGAGAGGCAAAGTCTTCCAAAAATTGTCTTGTGGGCATGTTGCCTGAGTAGCTGCTCTGAAGAAGCCTTGCATGGGCCTCACCCCCATCACTCCATGCACAAGCTGAAGCCTTACAGGCTCACTGAACAGCTGCAACAGCTGGTATAGCTGAATAGGTCCAGGAAAAAAGGCTGGAGGAACTCCTAGATCAGGTTTAGGGTGTTGGGAAGTTAATGAAATACCCAATTCTTCACATGAAGCTTTAATAGGATATGGGAGAGAAGGGACAGGGTCGATAACCTTTAAGGGGAGATAAGGGCAACAATGCTGAGCAAAATCTGGCCGTGGCCGTAGCATTCCTGGGCTTCTCCAGGGAAGACACCAAAGAGTGCCCAAACAGGTGCTCTGGGGTGGCCTGTGGAGCTCCAAGTTCAGTAGCACACCGTGCAAATCTGCTCCTGCATTCCAGTAGAGACACAGGAAACAGCAAAGCAGCCACTCAGCAACCTTAGCCGACATGGATGCTCGGGAGCTTTGTTTCTCTAAAATCCTTTCTCTCCTTTCTAAACTGGCATTTGAAGCAGCATAAGTCTCATGATGCACTGTCCCTTGATTAAGATAGAAAGATGAATCCAGAAAGAATTTTAAGCACCAAATTTTTTGCACAGCTGAGACTGAGTAGCTCCTCTTGTTCCCTGGGCTCATGCAGGGCTGCTCTGGGCAGTACATTTTTCAGCTGAACTTTACTAACCCTTATAGAGCTGTAAGTACTTAAAAGCAGCTGAAGTACTTGTCCAAACAGTCTCTCTGGGGCGTGGTTTTCCAAGCACAAATCTAATGTGAGCATCCCTGTAGGAATTTACAGAATATTGTCCTGGGCTATGTGTTTCTGGAGGAAGCCAGCTCTGAAAAATGGTGATATGCCTTGTGTCAGTAACTCCAGAAACTGCTGCTGTGCTCTGTTTTTGTTACAGCAACACTTGGTTGGAAAACAGAAAAATTCCAGTTGAAAACTCCAGCCATTTACAGGGATTTATTCATGGTCATGCTCTGGACAAAGCAGCTTGTCTTTAAGGATACAGCTGTTAAGAAAGTCACCACAATGTCCAGGTTCTGTCCAGGTCAAACCAGTCATTACCTGGACCATGCTGAGGCAATAGCATGCAAGTGTCTTTGTGTGCAGAATTTGGCACTTCTCTTCAACAAACTGCACAAGATTTCTGCTGGCCCATACCTCAAGTTTATTAAGAGCCCTTTTGTCTGAAAGTATTACTTTTGACCCTGTCTAGCCTTCTTAACTTGGTGCTGTCTACACTGGCAAAGTACACTCTGTCTCATCACCCAGGTTGTTCCAGAAAACACTAAATAATACCAGCCCTGTAGCATTGTTTGATTACCAGTTGTCTGCAGACACTAAGTTGTTAACTGTAGCTCTTTGGCCCTGTGCTACAGACAATTCTCAAATATTTAAGAGTCTCCTGGTCCTGCCTGTAATCCCTCTGATCCCAAACAAGAACAGCCAGGAGATGGTTAAAAAATATCATGAAATGTCAAGTGTATTGCATACAGCATTCCTCCTTTGTCCACACAGATGCTCTTTAATCAACAGTTCAGTGATAGTTACCTATACCTAGACATGAGCAATTTTTGTTGCACTCCATCCACTATCAAGTCAACAGAACACATTTTATTTCTGAGATTTACTCAGTCACTCTCTTTCTGTCATGAATGACTGCTGTCATTCCCTGTAATATTTTCTGCCCCATATGAGAAGTTATTTCCTTACTGCTAACTTGCTGCAAAGAACATCTGTTCCTGTATTTTCTACAATGCATAATAAGGAAAAATCACTTTCTTTCTCATCATGTTTTAAGTGTTGAAGAAGAAATTTCAGTTTTTCAGCATTCTCTTACAGTCAGGGTACTCCAATAATACATGCTTTTTCATCAGGGAAGAATTTTTAAATGTCTGAAAATCACTGTTTCTCTCTTTTGTATATTCACTTATTGTTCATTTCTCATAACCTGAAATTTGGAACTAAAAACTAAGCCTAAAACTCCAGGTAGGTGCTTATTGTTCCCGACTGCAGAGGAAGATCTTCACCTCACTTGCAGAAGCAGGCATTGTGATCCTTTTCTACTAACATACTGATTTTGATTAATTATCAACATAGAACTATAATTTGAAGATCAAGATCTACTCAGGTGCTTGTCAGCTCCTGCTGACAGTAGCAGTTTTGCAATATTTCTTAATATTTGTAAAACTGATAGTTTGTTCCAGATGAAGAATCTAACATAACTTCGAAGACAATCTCTTATCCAGCATTTTTCAATATATAAAATATCGCCAACCATTTTAATTATTTTTGCTACTTGATACTTACAGTATTTACACACAAGCTCTGTAGACTTTAATTCAGATCATAAATAAAATTATACCAGGGCTAGGACTGATCCCTGCAGTCCTAGGCAGTTTGAGACTGCAGTTTAATTTCATAGTTGACAAACATAAACATTTAAGTATAAATTTCTACACAGAAAGTGTTGGTGTTTCTTCTACACCAAATTTTCCTGGTTCTTACTTTTATTTCTAATACATTTCTAAAATGAAACAAACGAAACTGAGAGAAAATCTGTAATGTATCAGCAAGTTCTAGAGAAACATTGCATCCTGTACTGAAACTCTTCCTAAGGTTAATTTTGGATAAAGCCTATTAAACATGGTATTCATTACTTCCTTTTTATCTGTTTTGAGTACAGTAAATTCAAATTTTTATTCATACCTTCCCTGAAATTGTTTGACCTTGTAATGAATTATCCCTTGCTCAGTGCGCACTGAGTCTGTAACCTGAGAAATGCATTAATCTGTGACCCAAACTGGCTGATTTTGTACTTATGTCTTGGCTGTACTCTTCACATGCCTAAAGAGTAAGAGAGGCTGCATAGGCTGGGTGCACAGCTGGGCCTGCAGCATATTGTCCCAGGAAAACATCCAGCATCCTACTTCCCCCCACTAAGAATGAAGGGCTGGAATTACCTTTGACATCTCAGGAAATGGCATCTAATAACAGCTACATCCTGGGTCTCATTGAAGGGGTAGCACAGAGTTTTTCTGTATTGATGGCATAGTTTCAATTTGCATTTCTGACTAAATCAGTATTTACAACCTGCATCACCAAAAAAAAAAAAAATTTTACTCAGTTGTGCACCTGGGAGGATAGACAGCATGACACATAATTTGAATACCATATTCCTGTTCTTTTCAGCCACTCTGTAAAAGTTACAGGTAGGGTTACATGTCCCTATTTTTGCATGTAGTTCCCTGTATTTCCTCATCTTTCTGCACTTCCCTTCTACCCCTTTTTATTCAACTGAAATCAATACAAAATTAGCTGGTCTGAGGAGCAAAGTAACACAGAATCCTGCTCATAACTGAGGTTCCTAAGCATGCTAACACTACTACTGCTAACAATAAATCTCAGTTGCATGGATGGAGAGAAGTAAAATTCAGTTAAAAGAGGATCTCTGATCCAAAGGCTTTCAGAAGCTAGGAGGAATATTTTGATGCTTTAGGCTCTCATTATATGGGGGAGAAAAGAAGATTTGGGGGGCCATTCATTAAAATGCACATCTCTTTTTTGCTGGTTGGCAAACCTTTAGCAATTATGGCAGAAGAGTCACTTCTTAGATCAGTCAGTCACCTTTTGATCACTCCAGACTGTAGGAATTTAAGTTTTGTTGGGACTCTAACTAGCCTTAACAAATCCTTCAGTCATATACAGCATGAGCACTGAGCCAAATCAGGGTTGCTCAAACTCATCTTGACAAGCCTTGAAACTAAGGACTGCATGGGGGGTTAAAGTGGTTTTTGAAGCTGTCTCTATCAAACTACCAAAATTTTAAAAGTTGTGGGAGTGTCATTCTGGGTTAATCTGTACATGGGCTTCACAAATTAACCTAGAGAAGGTCTACGTGCAAAATGGTACCCAGGGAAATGATTGTTTCCCTCCACTCAGCACTGGTGAGAGGAGCTGGAGTGCTGTGTCCATTTCCAGCCTTCCCAGTGTGACAGAAACATGAACAGAACTGGAGTGGGACCAGTGAAGGGCCACAAAGATGATGAAGGGACTGGAGCATCTCTCACGTGAAGAGTGTCTTATTAATGTGTTCAGATATCCTGTGGGGAGAATGGAGAACACAGATCCAATCTTCTCAGTACTGCCCAGGAAAAGGGGCAATGGGAACAAACTGAAGCACAGGAAATTCTATTTAAACATAAGAAATAATTTTTTGGAACATGCTTCCCATAGAGGTTTTAGTGTCCCCCTGCTCTAGCTGATCCTGTTATAAGCATGGCCAGGACCTACTGCATTAGGTGTTACATTAAAAGATGAAATACTTTTTTTAAGAGATATGATTGTCCCAATGCTGAAATAACTGCCCATATATTTTTATAAACTAAGTTGAATTATAACTAAAAGGATGTAGGCTTCTTCACTACTGAAAACACTTTTACACCTTGAATCGTCCCTACATTTAAACCTTGCAGTTGTTGAATCAGTATTGTCTATATAGTTTCAGCATGACAGAGACCTGACTAAGGTCTTTTGATCCCGTTAATGGTGTCTTATTATAAATATTGAGAGTGATTATTTGAGAGACTGCAGAACTATTATTTATGAAGAAGACAGCATGCTTCAGTTAAAAGTTGTCAATTTCTCTGTATCTCCACTGTACTAACTATAGTAATTGTAATTGAGTGTAGGCTTTCAGCTAAATTTGTCTAATCAGCTTATCTGGATTGCTCTCCTCCTGCAGTCTGAATGTCTTATTTGCCTTTATTTGTCTAATGTTTTTCCTCCCTGAGAAGCTTCTCTCTTGACAGGAAGTTAAATATTTTCTCTATTATACAACTTTAGGAATTCTTACATTATATATGAACTATTTTGTTTTTAAGATCCCCACATTGGAAAATATTCTGTCATTTTGTAGGTTCCTCTGTAACGTGCATGAGCACTTACACAGCTGAGCAAGGAAGCCAGGGAATGTGTGTGATGGTGCAAGGGAATGAGGCCGTGTTTTGGGTGCACGTTTAAAGAAGGAAAAAGAAAGGATATCAGGAAGAATACTGAAAATTGTTTGCTGCTTAATTAAGTATTAAATAAGTCTCATTTTTATATCATCTCTTTACATGGAAACTGTAATCAATTTTTATTACCAGTTCACTCTCAAAGCTTATTTTTATTTTCAAGAAATTTTTTTCGACATGAAGAAAATTTCTCTGTCTGGTTGAAAAACTGTTCCCTAATCTACCACTGATTTGATAAATTATGTTCTCAGATGCTTGGTTTGCATCGTCCTTTTTCTCTTATCAGTAAAACACCCAGAGCAATGTCAATGCGATTTGCAATGATCAATCTCTAAAATATGGGACTTTTCATCGTGCTTCAGTGTTGTATTTAACAGCTATTTCCAGCAGTGCAAACTTGAAAATTGCTCAAAGCCCCTGACAAGTTCATTTTACCCAATCAAGTAGAAAACGTCACTGCTTGGCCCAGAGTATGGGAATAACCCCCAAAAAGCCTTCCCTTTTCACACTGCCTCTGGTTCTAAATCCCCTCTCTTTATTAACA
>VYXF01012295.1:5586-17192 GCA_013397295.1 Polioptila caerulea | reverse complement strand
AAAAAAAAAAAAAAAACCAACCGAAAACCACAAACCCCCCCCCACGCTTTCCCCAGAAATGAATGAATGGATGGTGAGACCAGGAACATTTTGTCTTCTCAGAAGTACGCCAGGGATAATTCTCTGTGCAGATAAGAGCCAGTGCGATGGTTAAGGAAAAGATACAATAACGGATGCTGACACACAATGCCGGAGGCCAGCTGCCAAGACCTCCAATGTCTCAGGCTACTAGGAAAAAGCAAAGGACTTCAGAAGTGCAACTCAAAATAGGGAGCAGGGAACACGAGGATTTACAGGCATGCACCCAGAGCTAAAAGTGAGAGAAGTCCTACTTTCTACCCTTGAAACACTTTAGATGTCAACCTTCACAATCTTCTTCGTATGCTTTCCTTACAAAAACGAAACAGAAGCAAGCAAACAAAGAAACGCCAAAATATCCAGAAACGTTCCTGTGCCTTTAAAACTTACCATGGAGTAGGGACAGCGATCCTTATCTGCTGCAGGTGGAGTTCTAATGGCTGTGCTACTTAGGGAGGAAGATCTAAGATCTCCCATCGCTTTCTATCTTGTGTCTTTATCTCTAACCTCCGGTCTGTTGATGGGGGAAGGGGAGGGAACCTCCCCTCTCCTGATGGGCTGAGAAAAGGTTTCCTGAAAGCAAGCTTGAAGGGAAACTTGCCCAAATGTGTAAATGTGAGGACGTGCAAAGAGGATGCACCCCTGGGGCTACATCTGCATTCTTGTTGGAGCGGCTACTGTCCCCTCCCGGTTGCTCCTAGTTTCTTGTCCAGTTTGAAGTGTAATAAACCAGTCACAAAGCTCTAACACCAAACTGTCAAAGCTGCAGGGATTAAAGCACATTAGCCGTCATCCAGTCTTTATTCTCTGAGGAATGTACATCACATTAAACAGACCCAGATAGATGACAACACCTCCTGGCTCTCTTTTGTATCACTTACAGTCAGATTCTGCTTTATCTTTGTTCATCTAGACTGGAAAATATGCATAATACCCTCATCCTACCAAAACCAATTACTTTTTTAACCTCTCAAATATATTCATAATGTTCATACGACTTGCCACACTGAACTTTAAAAATCTATGGCTACTATGGACTGGTTCTAGTTGTTTACGTGAGATCAATGTCATGTTCACGAGAAGCATGGCAGATTTCACAGCACACTTCAAGATGCCTTTCAATCTGTTTGGTTTTGGTTTTGGTTTTTTTTTTTGTGGAGTACTGACAAGCTGAATTTTTTCTAATCTCCGCTTTCCATTCCTCTCCTTCGAAGTATTTATTACCTCACCGGCATGCAAGCGCAACAAAACAAAAACAGAAATAAAAGAGAACATGGAAGAATCGCGGTTTATTGTTTTCACTTTTAATTTTAATGTATCTAATGTATCATTGTCATTTTAATGTGTCTCGTTTAAATTAGAACTTCTTGCTATCAAGTATGACTTTACTGTGTCTTCGACTTTCAGTGGATCAAAATACATGTCAGGGCCCTTTTAAACATACCTCATGTTATCTTGAATCTCAAATTTGTATAGGCTACAAAAGACTTTTTTTTTTTTTTTTTTTTTTTTTCTGAAATAGACCTCTGACATTTTCCATGACAAATTTTCACGAAGTACGATGTCGTAAAATATTAAGTTTTATATTAACTTGTTCCTTCAAACCAAGGAAAAGAAAGTCTGGCTGCTTTTTAGTTAGAAACCAATCGAGGTTTTTGTCTTCTGATTTAATAAAAATTAGCCCAAACAACTCATTGCAGTCCTTAAAATTTTTAATTAATTTCTATTGTCACTATATGATACTCAATAATTAAGTGCGATTATGATAAATAAAACTGATTCTGATTTATGAACATTTCCTGAAAATTATTTCAATATTCTTAGGCCTGGGATGGAAACTTCAATAGCAAGGTTTTTTTTTCCTTTTCCTTTAAAGAAAAGAATTGGAGGAATATGAAACCTATGAAAAAAATCCAACAAACAAACAACAAAACACAAAACCACAACAGTCAGTGTCCAAATATTTCTAAGTTATATTGAAACTGAAGCATTCTATTGATGAAGACCAAATTTCCACAGTATTCAATTTATTGAATTATAACTCAAATGATAAAATCATCAAATGATGTTTCAGCTGGCTACATAATTGTTTAAATAGCATATAATATATGTCAGTGGATCTGTACCTGTTAGAAATTTTTCCTTTCAAGTCTGCCTCTGATCTTTGTAAATCATAAAGAAAAGCATTCACTATTGTAACAGAGAAAGTGTTAAATTAGCAGTTTATCTGGAATTTCTAGGCAATAACTAGGCATTAACAGCTTCGTTTTACAGAGAGACTATTTGTAAAAACATAACAATCTTTCTATCCACTTACAGAACACTACACAAAAAACCAAAACAAAACAACACCAAAAAAAAAACCCAACAAAAAAAGCATCGCACTGGCAAGTTCAAAACACTTTTCAACAGTATATATATTCCTCTTAAGGTCTCTTCCTTTACCAAAACAAGAAAATATGTTTAAATACTGTATCCTTAACAGTTAAAGATATGGTTAAGAGAGCCGAATCTTTATCCATATTCAAAGCTCAGCCATGAAATTGTGTTACTTCCTTGTCTTTGAAATCAATTTACGACAAAAATATTTAAGCTGCTCACTCGGTTTCTGTCCTAATCTGAAGAAAACCCCCCAAAGAGTAAGCCTGCATTACGGGGGAGACTTTTTATCTACGTGTTTTATTTTAATTTAGAAGGAAAAACAAAAGTTTGCCGTTCCCGGGGTCTCTCTGGCTTCACAACGCGGGGTTAAAAACAGCTTTTCTCTCCCATCCGTGGTCCAAACAGCAAGAAACTTGCCCGAATGAAAGTCCACCGTCTTCTCTTCACTCTCCGAAGAAACTGGAGTGATTTTGCGGCGCTCGTTTTACGAAAAATATGAATTTATAACTCCGAAGAAACACAGACTCGGAGGAGGAAAAGCTCTTCCTGGCTAACAGTTAGGCGGGCTCTGCAAAGCACCAATCACAGATCACCGCTTCGCTATAAATTCAGGCATCGGGGTTACTGTAGCCCAATTACTTTCTTTTGATTAGGAAGAAGTCTCTGCAGCGATGTCGGAGACCGCTCCCGCCGCCGCTCCCGCTGTCGCGGCCCCCGCCGCCAAGGCCGCCGCCAAGAAGCCGAAGAAGGCGGCGAGCGGCTCCAAAGCCCGCAAGCCCGCGGGGCCCAGCGTCACCGAGCTGATCACCAAGGCCGTGTCCGCCTCCAAGGAGCGCAAGGGGCTCTCCCTCGCCGCGCTCAAGAAGGCGCTGGCCGCCGGCGGCTACGATGTGGAGAAGAACAACAGCCGCATCAAGCTGGGGCTCAAGAGCCTCGTCAGCAAGGGCACCCTGGTGCAGACCAAGGGCACCGGTGCTTCTGGATCTTTCAAGCTGAATAAGAAGCCGGGAGAGACAAAAGAAAAGGCAACGAAGAAAAAGCCGGCCGCTAAGCCCAAGAAGCCGGCGGCCAAGAAGCCCGCCAGCGCTGCCAAGAAGCCGAAGAAAGCTGCGGCGGTGAAGAAGAGCCCCAAAAAGGCGAAGAAGCCGGCGGCCGCCGCAGCCAAGAAAGCAGCCAAGAGCCCTAAGAAGGCGACAAAGGCTGCCAAGCCCAAAAAAGCGGCGGCAGCAGCGAAGAGCCCGGCAAAGGCGAAGGCGGTGAAGCCCAAAGCAGCCAAGCCCAAGGCGGCCAAGCCGAAAGCAGCCAAGGCAAAGAAGACAGCGCCCAAGAAATGAAGTGTTGAAGTGGAAATACTTTTAAACCCAACGGCTCTTTTAAGAGCCACCCACTATTGTCCCCAAAAGGGCTGATACACTCCGCTACTGAGCTCCGTGCCTGCAGCAAAGCCAAGTATTCACCACTATCCGTGTGGGACGCTCGTTTGTGGAGTCGACGGGACGCTAAACTTCCAGCCGTGGTTTTACACTAAGACTTGGAAAAATAAAAGTTTACATTCCCTGCGAAAACTCTTTCTAAATACCGGTGGGTTTTTTGTGCTGGATTTTTTTGTTTGTTTATTTGTTTGGTTTTTTCGTTTTTTGTTGTTTTAAGTCCTGCAAGTAGGGATGTATATGCTAAAGGGTCTGCTTAAGGGCGGGTACATTTCTGGGGCCGGGAGGTTCATTTCGTTGCTCTAAATCAGCGCGATGCCTAACAGCACGGATGCGACTGCCACACCTCTTAGCGACCGTAGCAAGGGAACTGTCAGCACGGCTCCTCCGCTTCCTTGGCAATGACCTTTCCGCTTGCCAGCGCTGCCGTGGGGGCAGGTCTTAATTTCTGCGCGATTTGACCGACCTACTTTTTCGAGGAGGCGATTGCCGGGGCAGGAAGCGGGTAGAAGTCAGCGGCGCTCCCCTTCCGCACCCTGCCGGGCCGGCGGCGGCGCAGGGGCCCGGTCGGGCGGCGGTCCCGGGCCCGCGGGCGGGAGCGCAGGGCGGAGCGGCGCCGGGCGGAGCGCAGCGCAGCGCCGGGGGCTGCTCGGCGCCGCCTGTGAGTGGCTGGTGGGAGAAGCCGCAGCCGCCCATTGGGCCGCTGGGAAATTTGGAAAAGCCCGCGCTGCAGGAGAAGGGGGGAGGGGAAGGGGTGGAAAAGAGGAGAAACGGAGCGGGGCACGGAGCGCTGGCCGCGCTCGCTCCGAGCCTACCGCTGCTCCCGGGTCCCAGCGTTCCCTGAAATCTCATTCCCCCAAAGTGTCTGCCCCATCTCAAGGATGTCCTCTGTTACCCCCAGTCCCGTAATCTTTGCATTCTCTTACACAAAGCAAAATGCTTCAGCTTAAGATAATTCTGAAACATCTATACAAGAAGTGAAGAGGGTCGAATAATTTTCCCCTCCACCTTTTTTAAAAAGTTATTAAATGTCTTTATCAACCTTGAAGCATGTTTGCTAATTCAATTATGAAACTTGTAATTTGGATGGAAATGTTTATGAAGTATTGTCTCGCACTTTTACTGTAGAAAAATTTAAGTTTTAATTTATTGAAAATATTGAAACGTTTACATTTATCAATAGCGAGTGCATTTGAATTACCTCTAAATAGCAAAATATTTAAGGACTTAGTAATTATCATTGAAAGATTAAGTAGCTGTTTAAACTTTTGTTTAATATCCTGTCTAAGCTCTTTTAATTAAATTTCAATTCCCAAGAAGAACGAGGCAATGTGTTAAAGCTCTTTTACTGAATATATGGGTGGCTCTTAAAAGAGCCTTTGGGTTGAGAATGTCGGTCCGAGACGCCCTACTTGGAGCTGGTGTACTTGGTGACAGCCTTGGTGCCCTCGGACACGGCGTGCTTGGCCAGCTCGCCCGGCAGCAGCAGGCGCACGGCCGTCTGGATCTCCCGCGACGTGATGGTGGAGCGCTTGTTGTAGTGCGCCAGGCGCGACGCCTCGCCGGCGATGCGCTCGAAGATGTCGTTGACGAAGGAGTTCATGATGCCCATGGCCTTGGACGAGATGCCCGTGTCGGGGTGCACCTGCTTCAGCACCTTGTACACGTAGATGGAGTAGCTCTCCTTGCGGCTCTTCTTGCGCTTTTTGTCGCCTTTCTTCTGCGTCTTGGTGACCGCCTTCTTGGAGCCCTTCTTGGGCGCGGGGGCGGACTTGGCCGGCTCGGGCATGGCTGCGCTCGTTCTCTGGGAGGAAGCGGAGCACGTAAGATGGCCGTAGCGCGCGCTATTTATAAAGACCCCGTATGCAAATGTCGGGTCTCAGCACCGTGCAATGCGATTGGACCATTCGCGCTGGGCGTATCCTTGTCGCCGATTGGTCACATTACGATCCGTCTGCTCATTGGCTCTTTCAGCAGAGACCGGATCCAGCCAATGGCCGGGGGCTGGTCCCGCCCAGGGAAGGGATAAAAGGGGAGGGGCGGTTGCGTCAGGATGATTGTCCGGGTCCTACGCTGTGTGCGCGCTCTGTGCTCCTTCCAGCGTTCCCACCATGTCCGGCCGCGGGAAACAAGGAGGCAAGGTCCGAGCCAAGGCCAAGTCGCGCTCATCCCGAGCAGGCCTGCAGTTCCCTGTCGGTCGCGTTCATCGGCTTCTCCGGAAAGGTAACTACGCGGAGCGCGTGGGCGCCGGCGCCCCGGTGTACATGGCAGCCGTGCTGGAGTACCTGACGGCCGAGATCCTGGAGCTGGCGGGCAACGCGGCCCGCGACAACAAGAAGACGCGCATCATCCCCCGCCACCTGCAGCTCGCCATCCGCAACGACGAGGAGCTCAACAAGCTGCTGGGCAAGGTGACGATCGCGCAGGGCGGCGTGCTGCCCAACATCCAGGCCGTGCTGCTGCCCAAGAAGACCGAGAGTCACAAAGCGAAGAGCAAATAAACCCGGAGAGCAAAGCTACACAGACTTTGCGCGACAAAACATTTTAAACCAAAGGCTCTTTTCAGAGCCACCCACGGAGTCAAAAAAGAGTTGCATTACTTTCTTTTAAGCTGCTCTGGTGCTGAGTTTTCAATAGTACTAAATTTAACTTAAAAGAATTCGTGTTGCAGTGCTTTAAAACTTTGTACTGAAGAGGGCTGATACAGTTGCTTTCTAACCTGTGCCTTTAAAATATATTCGTTGTGATACATTGTTTCTTTTTATTATTATACTTTCTTTACATTGTAACACTCAGCAAGGAGCTGGTTCTTCAGGATTCTGCTCACCTTGATGGTTCCACAGCTTATTTAGAGTTTAGGTTCCGGGACGGTGGCTAAAGCACGGGTGGGAGTGGCACAAGCTATGCAGTAGAAAGATGAATAGGAGACCATCCTAAAGTCCAGATGTAGGTACATCTAACAATAAAAAATCATTTCTCAATTCCCTTTAGAGGCTTTTCTTCTTCAAAAGGTGTTAAGTTCACTATGTGTTAAATTTATGTATAAATTAAGCAATCCCATTAGGAAAAATGGTATTTGATCTAAATATCTACTAGCTAGACCTGCACTCTAAAGCAACAATACAACGCTTTCATTCAGGCTCACCTTGTAGTGGTTGACTTATTTCCATTTTAAGTGGCATTTTCGAACTTTCTATTCGTGAATTCTCTCACTTTTCATTGCTACTCCTCTTGTTACATCAATTAACAGCAGGCAATAATATTAAGTTTTCTATGTTGTTGGCACATATATCACCCAATAGCACCACCTTAAATCTCTTCACACTCATTATTACAAATTATGAGAAAAACTGGGTGATTCCTCTTGCTGGGATGTTCCCAGAAGCCTCGTCTGATGCTCTGTAGCACACTGCATATAGGCAGGTGATTGGTCTCATCTCTCATCTTTGCTGCACCTCTGCTCTTTCCATCCCCTGGAGAGAAGGAGGAGAGCTCTGGGCTTGGGGGAAGGCAATTCTCCCATGTGCCTCCTCACCATCCCCAAGCTGCAGCTGAGAGGCTTTTTAGGCAGCATTGTGCCATGGCCCAAGCAGGGCATCAGGGACCATTTGTGGAGAGAAACATAAAGACGAGAGCTGCTGGAGCATCAGACTAATCTTTTATAGTGGTGGTATCCGTGTCTAAAAGTTTTGTTTGTAAGTGGGCATGTTTAGGATTGTAGTGGTTTTATCATACTGTTTTATCGATCAAAATTTGCTATAGCTATATATCTCCTGGCCCTTACACTTCTCTTCTTTAAAAACTGCAATGGTAATTAAATTTTTTTTTTTAACATGCAGGAGTCTTCTATACTTAGTTTCCAGAAGATTTTTCCATGTACATGTTTATCAGAAAATTTCAACCTCAGAATGGGGTTGGAAAGGACCATTAAAGATTATCTCATCCAAAACCCCTGTCGTGGGCAGGATCACCTTTCACTAGCCCAGGCTGCCCAAAGCCCCACCCCGCCCTCTCATCTAGGGATGACATCCTCTAGCGATGGGGCATCCACATTTTCTCCAGACAGCCTTGTTCAGTGTCCCACAAGCCTCCTGGCAAAAAATTCCTTACTTATGTCCAATCTAAATGTAGCCTCTTTCAGTTTAAATAATTGTCCTTCCTCCTGTCCCTACAGGCCTGAAAAGAAGTCCTTTTGTATTGAAAGGCTGCTATAGGGATTCCTCAGAACCTGCTTTTCCCCGGGCCAAACAACCACAACTCTCACAGCCTTTCTTCATGGGAGAGATGACCTAACCCTCTGATAATTTTTGGGGCCTTCTCTGGAACTGCTCTGACAGATTCATGTCTTTCCTATCCAGAAAGATCACAGAAGATTTCTAATTTTTTAGCCAGAAGATCACAGAGCTGCATGCAGCACTCCAGGTGAGTCCTCAGGAGAGCTGAGTAGGACAGGAGAATTATCTTCCTCGACCTGCTCTTCAGGCTGCTTTTGATGCAGCCCATGTCAGGATGGGCTTTCTGGGCCTCAAGGGTGTTTCTCTAGATCAAAGCACTGGAGTTCCAGAGAAAGGCCGTGGGGTAGAGGTATCTAAGCAGGAGCTGGCTTTCTCTGTGGACAAACTCTTGTGTGTGGAGGAGCCCCCTACCCTACCACAGCTGGTATCAAAAGAGAGAGCCCCATCCTCTGAGTGTGGAGCTAAGTCCAGTATATCCCTTCCAATTCTTCCTGTCGTCTGATCAGGAATTCATTATTTGCTTCAGAATTTCATTCCAAACACTTACTACGCTCATTTGTCTTCTCACCTCAGTATGTGGAGTTTCATCCTCTGTGATACTTAGATCCACTCCTTAACACTCTCTATGTTTGTCTTAGCCACTACTGGTTTCACCAGCTGCTAACCCGGTGTTGCCACCAACAGTGATGAAGTCTCAAGTGTAGAAGACTGGTAAATCAGGTGGATTATATTGTAGGAGTGCTGGAAAATCTCCTGCTGTTAAAGACAGCTTTCAAGCAAACTCCAGTGGATGAAGGAATGCAGCTAAGCAAGTTTCAATGAATGAATTTATATCTTCGCATATGCAACAAGCAGTAGGAACAAGGAAATCTGTTTCACATGGTACCTTAGCTATGTTATTGGCTTCCAATGCACCTTCACATCCTAAAGTATTTGTGACAAAAAAAAAAAAAAAATCCCAAACAAACCTGCGACCAAGGTCCCTCAAATGTTAGAGATCAAAGTTGTGCATGGGGACGACTAAATAATGTCAGTCTATGTATCAAAAGGCTTCAAACTGCATAGTTAAAAATTCAAGGAGCTTTTCTACCCCTTTTCATCTTTATTGCTTGCAATGCTGGGAAAAAAGTACCTATTAAGCAGCTCTTACATTGCTTTATTTTGCATATTATCATACCTATTACGACAGTTGTAGCAGATATGGATGTGGATTTAAATTGCCACTTATGCTCTCAAGAAAATTATGAGCAGCTTTGAAGTTGGTTATAATATATTGATGCAATGATTTTTTTTACTAATTACCTACCCTCTTGTGCAGTCATGGTGAGATGTGGCCGTATTGTAATAAACAAATGCAATTTCCTCATTGTAGTTTAATGAGGAACTAAGGCAACTGCCCTAATTAATGCACACTTGAAAAGCTACAGATTTTTATTTTAAATTTTTTAATGGAGCTGAGTTTTGCAAAGATTTTCTTTCTCATTTAACTCTTACTTCTGTGAGCCCAGATTCATGAGGAAAATGTAGTATTTGTACTCTGTGGATTGGACACTAAACTTCAATTTAAAAAAAGTTATCTCCAATCAATAGTAGAAAAAACTTTATTAGAGATTATATTCAGCAGCAAAATTTTCATTCTGCTCTTTTTAAAAGTATTTTTGCCAAATAAAATGCTCTGATCTGTGAAAGAACTGAATATGTCCCGAACAGACACACCTGTGAAACGTGTCTGTGCACACTTGTAACAACACACAGGCAAGGCAGCCTTCTAGAAGGCATGATGTTAAATTATATCTAATGTACTACACTTATTGAGGAAAGAGGTTTGCAGCTGTTTTATTTACTTTAAACTACTGGTCTCAGCCTCTCCATCACCCAGCTCTTGCAGCATCAGAAGGGGATTTTCCAAGCCTTGCAGTGGTTATACTGCTGGAAGGAAAAGTTATACTAGGGGCCTCACTCAGCATTTAGGAAGCCTTAGGAATGAATTATTATTTGGACATACCAAAGGATCTTGCATAATTTCTTTCAGCTTTCTTAAGTAATCAGAATGTTGTTTATAACTGCCTCAGGAAACATAGCTAGACAGATTTTCAGACATAGAGAACAAAGCAGACTTTGTGTAGCCAAATGGCAATGTTAGGCATCAGCCTGGCAGGTCCACTAGTGACAAATCTTCCAGTTAGTCTATAAACAGTCTTTGTTCATTCTGTTCAATCAAAAAAGCAAACTTAATCTAAATTAAATATTTATTTTCCTCCTGATACTGTATATATGAGTGGCAATTCTTTAAATTTGAAATAAAATGGAATTCACAGTGATACTTATAACAAGATTTGTATCTTTTGGCACCCGTAACTGAATGCATGACTATCTCACTGCATTTACCCCTGAATTAAGGTGGTATTTTATTCCCATAAAATAAAAGATTTTGGAGATGTTGCTGAGGTTCTCTACATTATATTAAGGAATAAATTTAAATAAATAACTGCACAAATTTTAAAGGATATGAAAAATTTTATAACAGTAGGCATGTTTAAAGGATATAATATACTAAAAATACAAGAATTGGCAAGCACCTTAGGCACATCAGTTCTATTCTTTGCAAGCAATATTAAAAATCTTAAAAGATTTGATTTAGAAATAGTCTCATAACTCTGTCAGTATCTATTCATTCACTTCATGAATACAGTCCAACATACTGTAAGCAGCATGTATGACATGTTTTCTGCGAAAGTGTGAAACACACGGAAAAAAATTCTGGATTCCTCCTTGGAATAAAAATTGTTTCGCCAGTGTTCATTCTTCAGATGTCATAGAGACAGTTGTTTGTGATATCTGTAATGCTTTCTTTCGCTTGCCAGCTCTCAGCGTACCGCAGCGAACACTTCTTTCCGAGGCCGGGAGCTGCCGGGAGCGCGCCCGGACCCCTGCGGCCACCTCTGCCCCTGATACAGCTCCGCGGGGTTGAGCCTGGCGGGGAAGATGGTCCCTCCCGCGCACTCAAACAGCCCCTCCGAACTGCTTTCAGGGAGCCTCAGCAGAGTTTCCCTGTGCAGCTTCTCACTGACCATCGCCCCTCACTGACCGGTCAGGGCCTCGCTCCCTGCTCCCCCTCGCACCGACCTGCAGTGGCTCCGTGGGAACCCGAAAGCGCGGAACGCTCGGTGCCCAGACCCCAGGACCACAGGGAGGAGGGGGCAGCTGTGGGAGTGTCCAGGTAGACAAAGAAAACCTGAAGCTGCCATGGCCGAAGCAAACAAAGACAGCGATGCCCAGGAAAGACTCCTCCGCCGGGCTCCCCGCGAGGGGGAGGTGGAAGAGAAGCAGGGAGGGGCGGGAGCGCCGAGCGAGGCTCCGCATTGGTCGGATTTTGCCGCAGACCCGCGGGGAGGGACGAGGAAGGAGCGCCGCAGCCCGAAACGCGGGCCGGGGGTGGCAGGTCCCTGTCTTCCTATTGAAAAAGACCCAGAGCTACCAT